>JAHLJT010003656.1:39153876-39176921 GCA_031308135.1 Acheta domesticus | reverse complement strand
AAACTCACAACCAGTGTGTGTGTGTTGTACATGCGTTAGTAATTTAATTGGTTTTATTAAGTGCTTTCTTACATAAAAAGTTTTTTTTTGGGACGAGGCCACCTGCCGGGAAAGCTAAGACGTCAATGTTTTTGAGACGCCATTTAATGTAGTTGTCTCCATCTGTGATGCCATCCAATGAAGAGATTAATCGCACCAACTCCTACAAGTGTGATTTCTGGTGGATAAAGCGAACTAAAGGCAGTTTTCCTTCACTTGCTCTCACTTCACTTATCATTGTCGCTACCGTTTACTCATGAGAAAATTACTAGCGAGCGGATTTCTATGATTTTGTATTTTTGCCTGTTGCATCAATGCACAGCTAAGAGAAATTTCTTGACATTTGGTTAGATATAATTCTATATAGATTAATTTGTTAGTGCATATTTCTGCATACATGACCGATTTTTCCTGTTGGTGCATATTCCTGTAATTATAGGCGCATATTTTGAATATTTCGTTAAAATAGAGACTGATGTCTAAATCATTTCATCTTTTCGTAGAATTTAATTATTTGTGTGCGTTCATTGATTCGAAAGAGCTTGTCACAGTTTGCAGTTTTTTTGTTTTCCTATAGATGATAAAATACCTGTGGCAATGTAGGATATTTCTTGATAACATATTGTTTGAACCAGTCAGAAGAAATACAACTAGACTTACAATGTACTTCACTAAGGCTAATATTTACTTCAAGCATTTCTCTCGCGAAGAAGGGTAGATTATATTATGTTTACACCAATACATATATTACCATTCCAAGCGTGCTTCTCCTGAATTTTAACAAGAAAGGTTTATTAGAGGAAATGAACTTTTGTTAATTTTAATTGCATGTGAAAGTGCTTATTTCAGTAGTTTTAAGTCATAAATGCATATTTTTAAAAGCATATTTCAAGAATTTCATTCAAGGATTTCAATATCAAGCGAACAATTAATTGTTCTTGTTATGTTAATAATATCTTCAGGAACTAAAATAATTTTTGGATCTGGTCCCCCAGCGCCAAGAGCAGACGCCCCTCGCCATCCTTTGAGGTCCACTGGGGAGGAAAGAGGCGATGTCAGCTGTGGATTTGCGTCATATGGTTTTCACAAACAGCAAGGGGTCTCAGAAGAGCAGTAAAACTCTCTCTGGAATGTAAACAATAAGCAACATTCACTAATATTTACTCTGTGAACCCATCCTCACACACATCACAAACATTTCTCATACATTTTTTTTCCAAAATCTCTCCAGGGGCTCCGACTCATCGCACTTCTCCCTGAGCCTTGGCCAACCCCAAAACTTCACAAACGCACTCGACTTCCCTTTTCCTCATCTTCCTCCGGTCTGGCAGACATCTTCCTGGCATTTAGATGCTAACCTAATCAATAATTCTCC
This sequence comes from Acheta domesticus, assembly GCA_031308135.1. Lineage (NCBI taxonomy): Eukaryota > Metazoa > Arthropoda > Insecta > Orthoptera > Gryllidae > Acheta > Acheta domesticus. The sequence goes on along the minus strand of JAHLJT010003656.1, from coordinate 39,175,507 downwards.
CGTTTGTAATTCAAAAATATACTCTATGATTATTATTAGCTCTTTGTGCGTAATTCTACTTCTCAAGGAATGTTTCCAAATTACCCCTTCGTATTACTTAATGAAGTAAATACTCCCTCCCAACTGAAAAGCCTTAGCTGTGCGTTGAATTCTCAACAATTTTTTAAATAAAAACAGTTCAGTTCCAGGGAAGTGTTGTATCATAGGCACCTGGAGAGGAGTTTTCTATTGCGCCTCGCAGACAGATGAGGGGTGGGGACAGGGTTGCCAACAATGTTCATGTAAATGGGAGGACACTCGATTAGCGGAAAAAATCCACACGCATCACCCACAGCCTACTAGATGTCTAGTAGGCTGTGCATCACCACATTTTTTATAAATATTTAATTTAGACTAACATCATCTCTATCAGATTAAGATGGACCCAGCGTCTCTTGTTTTAGTTGCTATACAAAGACACTATCATGCATGTGTGTGTCATGTGCGTGTGTCAGCGTTCAGAAAATGGATATTTATGTTTTCTATTCTAAAGTAAGCAATAAACGATACAACAACGTAGCAGCCGTTGGTCACGTGATAAAATAAATGACAACAAATGTTAAAAATTTACTAAAAGGAGGACATTTAAAATACAAAGGACAGTTGAGGACAATTGATGTCAATGGAGGACTGTCCTGCCAAATGGAGGACGGTTGGCAACCCTAGGTTAGGTTAAGTTAGGAAGGGGAAGCTCGTAGTTAGGCATGTGGCACATGGACCTTTCTGATTTGATAAAACTCAAATTTTTAAGATACAATTTTCTTTAAAATTCGATAAAACAGTAAATTGTCACAAACTTGTATTGGGCTGCCGAAAAATAGTATTCAGAGCATTTCAGTCGCGGTACACCAGCTGAAAAACACTTCTAGCGGCGTCCATAACTTTCGTATTATTTTGTTTATTTTATCTTGTACTGTTTAGGAATAAATGAATAACAAGTGCATTTGCTTCATTCAAAACTCTTCTTACGAGTGAATCATTAAATATTGTATGTGAACAACTTGCAATATATTACAATATTTTTTTAAATTTGGACCACCCGTTGAAATATTTCGCACAATTATTTGTTTCAACAGTGAGAAAATCTTCCCCGTGTGAAGTCGTGTGGATAACGTGTGCACATGTCATAGAAAGGGGGGGGGGGCTCTCATTGTATCTCATATCAGGGCTTTCCAACTGGCGGCTCGCCGGATCTTTTTGTGCGGCCCGCCACTGCTTTGAAAAAATCTATTATACCAACCAAATACAATTTTTTTAGTTATTCTGCTATCCATTTTTGTAATTACATAACTGTACTTATAAATGTGAAATATGTGAATTATAAATGAAAAATATGAAAAAATAACTATAAACGTGAAATATGTATATTAATCATTAACTATGTTGAATAAAAGTCGTACCTAATATATATTTATTTCATTATAATTTTAGTAAATCGCATAAAACTATCTTAAATTACGATGCGGCCCGCGGTTTAACTAGAATTTGATATGTAGCCTATAAGCTGTTCGAAGTTCAAAAGTCATGGTGTAGATTATGTTGTAAGAACTGCAGGGAGACGAAAACTGTGGTTATTCTCTCTTGATGCACAGAATTTATTGGGAAATTGGAAATATTAAGGTACTTTTATATATTTATTTGGTAAAAAACAGTTAAAAATGTATATGACGTATGGGGAAAGAGATTATACTATATTATTTATTTATATTATTTATATGGAGATTATACTACTTTTTAATTCAACGTAGTGAAGAGTAATTACATTATAAAGCAGAAGAAGATGATTTTCTTGGAAGGCCAAGTAAACACGATCTCTTCATAATTTAAATTGGCTACCAACTTTGATAAAAAATGCGGGTATGTAGTTGGTACAAATTAAGTAAATCAAATTCAGATCCACAACACCTTTATATGTTAACCTACAATCAACCTTCTCGAATTTCAAATTTGTTATTTGAGATGATGTGGGGAAAAGGGGCAGTTTAGACATCCCCATATCTTTGAAATATCCCCAGACCGGGGGGGGGGGCAACGGAGCGCCCAGAGCCGCTCCTAGAGTTGCCACCTTGGAAGAACACATGACCCGGAGATCACTAATTGCCGGGGGGGGGGAGTGAGTTAACGAAAAGGAAATACATAAATTGTCAATGAACATTTATTATATAATAATACACACATTTTTTAAGATTACTTTTTCTTAACAGGAATACATTTATAATGTTAATAACGTATTAATTACTATAACAATTAGTAGATTATTTTTCGACTAGAGATGGTGAACTGATGGAATACTGATTTTGCCGCGCAGTCCAAGTTGTATTTATAAAGTGTCATTACTATGAAAACATTCGATAAAATTAAATTGTTAAACCCAGAATATAATTTTTTAATGAAAAAATATAGTTAATTTCACGTTTTTAGAAGACCCGGAGAATTTGAAAAGTAACCCGGAGCCCGGAGATCACTCCTGAAAGGCGGGGGGTGGCAGCCCTCCCCGCTGCGCTCCAGCTGGCTCCGATCTCCTCTGGCGAAGTCCCTGGCCGAGGTCGGAGCGTGACGCGGCGCGCAGGAGCCGCCCGCACTCCTGGCGCTGCGTTGCAGACGCTGCGGCGGCGCTCCCTGGCGGAGCTGCGCTTCCCTTCGCGTGCGCCCCCCCCCCGCCCCCGCCGCCCCCCCACGCGCGCTTCTGTCTCGCGAGTTCGCTGGCCTCCAGAGGCGCCAGGGCCTCGCGAAGGGCATTTCAAAAGCCTCAACTGCCCCGTCTCCCCAGAGCATCGTCTCAAATGACGATTTTAAAATTCGACAAGGTTCATTTTAAGTTACCATATCAACGATTTGTGGATCTGAATTTGGTTTACTTAATTTATACCAACTTCTTACCAGCATTTATTATCAAAGTTGGAAGCCAGTTTAAATTATAAAGAGATCGTGTTTACTTGGTCTTGTTGAAAGATTGTGTTATGCTTTATAATGTAATTACTCTTCACTACGTTATATTAAAAAGTACATTAATATTTCTAACTTCCCAATAAATTCTGTGCATCAAGAGACAATAAGCACGGTTTTCGGATCCCTGTAGTTCTTACCACATAATCTACACAATGAGAGCCCCCCTCCCCTTTCTATGACGTCTTTGGACATTATCCCCACGATTTAACACGAGTTGACAAAAACCAGAAGTTCGATTCCAGAATGAAGGTATTATCACTGTTGAAACAAATTATTCTGCGGAATATTCCCACGGGTGCTCCAAATTAAAAAAAATAAAATATTGTTAATGCACCTCATCAAAACCTGAGACAAAGCGCGAGGGGTGTACTAGAGGAGGCGCTACTGGCGCCGGGTACTGCGACAGGTTAAGTTCGCCAACTTCCGCACATAAAAATTGGCCAATTTATGAGAAATACGAAAACGTCTTCTAAAATGTTCAAATATTCATAATATACACACATAAGATACCGTTAAATAAAGCGGGAACTTCGTTACTTCATGCGCCTGCTTGCGTCTTGCGAACCTACTCAGCAGCCACGCACGGTGTACAAGGTCTCGCATCTCTCCATCAAAACCGGAGAAAATGCTCGAGGGGGCTACTATAGCAGGCGCTAGTGTCGCCGGGTACAGCTACAGGTTTGTGCTCGCCAATTTCCGCACATAAAAATTGTCTGATTTCTGAGAAATACGAAAAGTGTCTTCTCAGTGCTCAATTATTCATAATATATTCTTATAATAAACTGCTGAAGAAAGCGTGAACATCGACAATATTTTTTGTAACATAACGCGCCTGCTTGCGTCTCGTGAACCTAAGCAGTGTTCACCCACGTTTACAGTATCGTTGGCAGCAATTCGCATTTTAGGTCCTGTAAGAAGGCGATGGAGGAGAGCGCGCCACTATAGTGGTCTCTACCACATCGTATGGAAGTTGAAGGGTCCTGGTTGGATCAGTGGCGGGCTGGGGCTGCGAATTAGGAGGGACGGCATGTACACTAAGTGATTAAAAGTGTCCGGACACGTGGCTGAAAATGACTTACCAGTTCGTGGCGCCCTCCATCGGTAATGCTGGAATTCAATAGGGTGTTAGCCCACCCTTTGCCTTGATGACAGCTTCCACTCTCGCAGGCATACTTTCAGTCAGGTGCCGGAAGCTTTCTTGGAGAATGGCAGCCCATGCTTCACGGAGTGCTGCACTGAGGAGAGGTATCGATGTAGGTGGTCGGTGTGGCCTTGCACGAAGTCGGCGTTCCAAAACATCCCAAAGGTGTTCGATAGGATTCAAGTCAGGACTCTGTGCAGACTAGTCCATTACATGGCTGTTATTGTGGTGTAACCACTCCGCCACAGCCGTGCAGAATGAACAGTGGCTCGATCGTGTTGAAAGATGCAATCGCCATTCGCGAATTGCTCTTCAACAGTGGGAAGCAAGAAGGTGTTTAAAACATCAACGTAGGCCAGTGCCGTCATAGTGCCAAGCAAAACAACAAGGGATGCAAGCCCCCTCCATGAAAAACACGACCACACCATAACACCACCGCCTCCGTGTCCGGATACGTTTGACCACTTAGTAAAATGTATGTCCGAACTATTACATACATTTTACCTCTTCAAAACATTTCTTGAACGAGGAAAATAATATCATGTAGAGTAAAACCGATTTTCAAGACAACCTTTACGTTCACTACGGAAGATAAAATTGTGCTCACGCGAAAATAGATTTTATATAATAATTTATGAAATCAGATGAAAGGTTCGGTATTCTTGCGCGGGGGTGCGAAATCGCGTGTCTCATGCGTCAGTTACAGTAGGAACCGTGACAACGGCTACGACTGCCTACAGCCGATTGGCGAAATTCGCGATCTTCCATTTCCTCTTCCTTGCTCTATCTTCACCCCTTATGCACACTCACACACACACACACACACACACACACGCACGCACGCACGCGCGCACACACATACGTACACACACATGCATGCGCGTACATACACACAGTCACATATACATACATACATGTCGGGAGACCATGTGGTAGTTTGTCCAGAGCTCCTCCGGCTGGGGCGGCACTCCGCTGGTGGGCGATAACTGGATAGGGAAAAACCGTGCCAACCGACGTGTAGCTTGTTGCCGGATCTCCCATCCAGCGGGGTCTCCCATCCACTTTCCCCTATGATAAAAAACACACCTTACCCTTACGAGACTGATGACTACGGCCCGAATGATTATGACCTAAAAATGTTAGAAATATGAAGCATTTATGATCTAAAATTCATGAAAATGTGACCATAAATATAACTAAAATTTTTTGGTTGCTTTGTCAAAACCTTTAAAAATATTTCCTCTGTTTAAATAACCATTATATTGAAAATATACTTTTAAAATCTAGCACTTTCACAATTCACACCTCCTCCTTTAGCGCCCCGTGAAGGCAATTATACTTGCTAAAATTATTAAATAATTGTTATAGAAGCGGTTGACCTTGGCACGAAACCTGACAAAACTAAACTAACACTTCCTTCGCATCTGATGTTTTATACGCTTTCTTTTTCTCCGTCTATGTAGCTTAACCTACTAATTCACATACATATATATTTATAGGGAAGAAAGACAATTATATACAACAAAATTGTGAGAAATAGATAACAATTAGAATATAGGAAAAATCGCTTTGAGACGACTGCAAGCAAACGCGCAAAAACGGAATTAAAAAGACAAAATATGACAAAAAATACGAAACTTCATGAAAAAATGACTATTATACGAAAAATTAACGGAAAATGACCAAAGGGTAAAAAACGCCAGAATATGACTTTATATGACTCATGAAAATTCCCTAAGTTTTGTCATTGTAGATAAAATCCTGCTTATATTTTCCATGGAAATAACGCAAAGAAAAAATATGACATGTCATAAACATCCGCGCCCTACTGACGAACATACCAAATGACGCGCGCGGTTACACAAAATAATCAATGAAAGTAAACAAAGATCGAATTCATTTTTAACAACGTTGTGTACTAAACTTAATTTTTATTTTAATTTTTAATTCGGGGTACATAATAATCGCTTCCTGTTGTGTGACTGGTGTTCGCTGAAAGTATATTTTCTTTCTGGCCGTTAGCGCAAAACAAACTTTTTTAAATTATTTTTTATTTTTAGTCGCATCAACATCGCGGTTATTAGCGACTTCCTGTAAAATACAGTTACAATATAATTATAGTGCAGTTAGTTACAATACAGCAGTAGAAAATTATAACAATTACATTTCCAATTATCTTACAATAGTAATAACAATTCAGGGACAACACTTACAGTTTACATGAATCCATTGGATTTAAATGTCCATAAACATGTTAATGGCTAAACAAAATTTGATTATTTTTTCTTGGTCTTCTTTAGAATGCAGTATTGATTGGTGGTTAAATCCATTTGATACTCTTTGACTGGAACATACTTTGAAAATGTGATCAAGGTTTAAAGGTGTATTGCATAAATTACATGAGGGTGGAGATGATTTTTGGATCAAATAGAGATGGCTTAATTTACAATGTCCAGTTCGTATTCTTGAAACTACTACTTGCTCCCTGCGTCGGAATTTAGTGTCGATGCCTAGTGCATAAAACTATTTATACATTTATGTAGATAGCTGGCTTTATAATTTGTCCATTCATGGCTCCATTTATTTTTCATTTCTTCCTCAACAAATTTTAAAATGTCTTCAACTGTAAATGATAAGTTATGTACTTTTGTTGATATTTGAAGATCAATTAATATATTACTTATACTGGCGCCTCTGATAAAACAAACTTATTAAATAAGTTCACGAGATAAAATCATATTAGCCCCTTTCAGTAATTTTGCTCATATTAATTTATCACTTGTCAACGAATTGTTTGGTATGATATATCTAAATTAGGTTCTGCTTTCCATTTATAAGTGCTACTCGCATGCACGCCAAGATGCTTAGCACGTCTTACCGGCTTTTGAGAAAAAATTGCAATGTCTCCCGGTGAAGAGCTGCAGAAAGGACGTGCTTCATGATACCCCTGAGAGGTGGCGTTGGTGCCAGTCACTCCAGTCACACGCCTCTTTGTGGAGGCGTCAGTGTGCAGCGATATTTCAAGAGCCCGGTTCTCAAGAATAAAGCGTCTCCGTTCGAAGGTGTCTTTGTTCCATTGGCAGCCGAAAATAGCTCGAGGTCGCTCGGAGTCCAGCTTGAAGAACGCTTGGAAGTAACTCTATTGGTTACTTCCGAAGTAGAACGAAAAGAACGAGTTACTTCCGAAGTAGAACGAGTTCTGTAGGGAAAGTTTAATGATAACCATCTTGTATTTACATAATACCTAAGTTCTACCTTTAATAACTTGTTATTTATTTTATTATTACATGGATTATATTATAAATTATATGTAAATAGAATGAAGGATAATACAAATGCACAATTTTGGGTACATTGTGATGTCAGTAAAATTGAAGCTACCATAGCACTGACGTCGGCGAACGTACAAGTCTTGAACTAAGTCGTGCAGGGGCGAGGGGTGTAGTCCTCTGGCGGCGGTCGGACCCCCGAGAGCCTCCCGGAGGGAGCGAGCCGGGGTTGCGTCTTGGAAGAGGGTGTCCCTTCGCGCAAGGGATGATGTGTGACGACGGAACCCGGCCTGCAGATGGTGGCAGCCCCAATTTGCAGCCGGCCAAAAACTCAGTAATGAGATGACGCATTCAGCGTGGGAGGTCGGTCACGTGATGCCTCGCAAGAGACGCTAGTAGAGAAAACTGGCAGGCACTCCAGTGTGAGCCGAATCGAGGTGCGGACGCACATTGCCACCCGCGAGGGGGTTAATCGCGAGCAGCGTCTTGCGAGGCGCGGCTGTCACCAGGGGACCGCGGCGCTAGTGTAAGCGAGCTGGGGTTCTCTTGGGAGAGACATGATAATTGAGATCCATGTAAGGTAGCTAATCAACTAAAAATTTCGATTCCTGTGGGTACGGCAATAATTATAGTTGCTGAAGTGAAATAGGCTCGGGTATCTACATCTATACCTACAGTGAATATATGATGAGCTCATACAACAAAACCTAGTAGGCCGATTGAGGCGGCTCGTTTCAGGAGTAGCAGTTCTGCGGAGTACAGTGTAAAATGTTCCTTAGGAGTGTAAATACTGTATAGTGAATGACTGGAAATAAACATGTACAGAAAAGTCCGTGTCTATGTTTTTCCTCATCTCACAACGACGTCACACTAAACTAGTTGTTCTATTTGTATTGCAAACCCATTATACTGAAACAATTATTATTATGTATATTGTGATATACCAGAACGGGACATGGTTTATTCATAATATTAGTTGTATACGGGGCGACTAAATGGACTTGTAAAATGGCGATATCCGGCCCTAGTAACGCCAGCGCAGAGGGTTGCTATGGTGCAGGGCAGGTAAATAAACTAGCTGCAAGCCTCGTAGGTGCCGGAACGCTGGCTAGATCGATATAATAAAGAATATGTGATTGGTCGAAAAACGTATGACGGACGAAGGCGCGGCTACATGGGGTTGTAAGAAATGAGCGGGTTGGCGGGGGGCAATTAGACTTTCTGGTGTTTACCGCCGTGTTTTGGAAAAATAGAACGTGAGACGCTACCGACCATCAAGGGTTGCAAAATACAGAAAAACATTCATTCGGACTTGGAGCTTCGTTGAGTGCAGATCGTTACAGTCTGACTCAGAGTGGTGGAGTGTAGGTCGTGAACTCGGCTCTTGAGTTTCGTGGAGTGCAAATAGTGTGCGGACCTTGTAGTTGAAAGTGAGACTTATACATTTTCGTGCGAAAAGTAACAGTCGTCATCGGACTTAGAAATTATTTGCCGGAGTACATCCGCGGACTTGGGCAGTTTTGGGTGTTCACCGGACGATAGTTCGAACATTAGTATTTTATTAAACTCGTGTGAAAGATTATAAACCTAAAGCGTCGGAAAGAACTTAGCTAGATTTTATGCAGTGTGGACTGGATACTTCAGCAACCGCGCAAGATCAGAAGACAGAAGAGCGACTCGGATTCATCGGCCAAGTGAGAAGCGTCTTCGGAACGAGCGGGTCGGCAAGACGGTAACATATACTGCAGTATATTAAAATAATATCTTTTAAAAGGGGTCATGGCCATTAAGTAATCTGTTAAAATTAACATTGAATAAATTGTTAAATTTTGTTCTTTGGAAAAAGAAAAGAGTCTGTTCATTTGTCAATCATAAGCTTCTAATTAGTTGGAAGCAGAGAATTTCCATATTTCAGATTCCACGCCAGGCTGTACAGTCGGCAGATCAGGTAATCGGCTATCTTAGCGATAGCGAATACATGTAATCCGAATCCATCGGCCCAAGCTAGCTGGATGCCCATATAATTTTGACAGAATTAAATAGGGAAAAGTTAGTATTAGTTTATGTCACCTGTTCCTGGCGCCCACATCTTTCTATAAATTCGGAACAGGTCAAACTCACGACAACGTATTACGAAGTGAAGGATGAAGGTATATTTCAAAATGGCGCGCCAAGTGGGGCATATTTTGTTATAATTTATAACAAAGTGAAGTACGTTAATGGAGTTATTATAAATTATAACAAAGTGATCTGATGGAATCTGAAATTTCGTGATTGACATATGAAACTAACGTGTAATTATAAGAAAGAGCCAAAACCATTTCATTGACGGTATTTGAAAGGAATTTGATAGAGAAAATTCTAATTTGTATTATAATTTTAAGATGGAGACTAGAAGTAAGACAGCACGTGCCGAAAATATTGAAGTAGATAATATGGCGGATACCGGTATGAATCCCGAAGGAGATATTTCGCGAGACGTAGTTGAAATAGAACAGGAAGTAGCGGTATCTCCAGTAGTTAATACGGATTCGAGTAATTTAATAATTAAAATGTTAGCTGAAATGAAGGCAGAAATGAACGCTAATAATGCTAAATTAGAAAATAATAATGCTAAATTGGAAAATAAACTTGAAAATATAAAGATAGAAATGAATAGTCAAACACAGGAATTTAAGAATTTTCGCGAAGCCATATGTGAGGAGATATCACAATTACGGACCGAAACAATTAGTGAATTCAGTAATATTTATTCAAAAATAGACTCATTGAATTGTCAAGTAAATCAAATACAGGAAGAACAAAAGGAATGCTTGAATAAAATGAATTCGGAAGTTGTAGCTTTACGGGAAAATGTCACCGCGTTAGAACATTTACAAACTCAACAATGCGAAAAAATGACAAACGTTGAATCGCGTTTAGAATGTTTGAATGATATAGCGCAACAACATGGCGATAAAATAGATAATCTTGAATTAAAAATGGTTGTGACAGACAACAAGGTAGAACAGCAGATACAAGAGGGGCTAAGGAGTATTAAAACCTTGCAAGAGTCCGAATCGGAAAAACAGTTAGCTAATATCAAGGGAAAAATAGATCAATTGGAAAATGAAGTCCTAACACGCGCGCAGGGAAATGTAATAACTTCCGCATCCGCGTTGGTTTTACCAAGCTATTTGAAATTCCATGGGGATGTTAAGGAACAACCTTGGTCATTCATTTCAAAATTAGAAAGCTACTTTACGATCAACAACATTCCGGATAGGTTAAAATTACATGTTGTCGAGCAAGCAATGTCAGCGAAAGCGCATCATTGGTGGACATCTTTAGTTCCAGAACCAACAAGTTATAAAGAGTGGAAAGATAAATTTTTAAGGCGTTATTGGAATGAAAACCATAAATTTGATTTAAAGTATAAATTGATGAGTGAGAAATATAGGAAAGGCGGGGCGGAAACCATGTGCGATTTTGCGACACGCAAAATTGCAGCATTGAAGGAAGCAGCTGCAAGAAGGAAGATAAAGCAGAAGCAATATTTTAAAGGCGAATATAAAGAAAATGACGAAGTATTGATTAGAGTGCTTCAAGTATCTTCGGTGGATAAAAAGTTATTTCATAAATTTTTTCCTCTGTATAAAGGACCGTACCGAATTGTCAAGGTATTAAGTAAAAACGCGGTAATTCTAAAAGATGAAAACGGCAAACAGATGGGGACCTATAATTACAGAAATATCAAACCGTATAAAAGGGACGATACCTACGACTGAAGATTTGTGTCATTGTAAATAGTTTTGTATATAGTAGTGTATAATAGTTTGTTTGTTTTGTTGTGTTGTTTGTCGTTGGAACGTGCAAGGAATTTCAATTAATATGTTAATAATAGGCAATAAGGCGATACGCAATGAAATGGTTAAAACTATGTTGGCATGTTCACAAATTAATGTAAATAGTTGTAAGGCTGCAAGAGTACAGTGCAGTGCTCAGTGTCAGTACAGTGCAAAGTGTCAGTGAGTTCAGCGTGACGAAGCATGAAGAAAGTTCTAATATGGTCTTGTCATTTAGTTAGGTGGTAGCAAACAAAATGACGCTTGGAGAGGGGATGTTGTGATATACCAGAACGGGACATGGTTTATTCATAATATTAGTTGTATACGGGGCGACTAAATGGACTTGTAAAATGGCGATATCCGGCCCTAGTAACGCCAGCGCAGAGGGTTGCTATGGTGCAGGGCAGGTAAATAAACTAGCTGCAAGCCTCGTAGGTGCCGGAACGCTGGCTAGATCGATATAATAAAGAATATGTGATTGGTCGAAAAACGTATGACGGACGAAGGCGCGGCTACATGGGGTTGTAAGAAATGAGCGGGTTGGCGGGGGGCAATTAGACTTTCTGGTGTTTACCGCCGTGTTTTGGAAAAATAGAACGTGAGACGCTACCGACCCATCAAGGGTTGCAAAATACAGAAAAACATTCATTCGGACTTGGAGCTTCGTTGAGTGCAGATCGTTACAGTCTGACTCAGAGTGGTGGAGTGTAGGTCGTGAACTCGGCTCTTGAGTTTCGTGGAGTGCAAATAGTGTGCGGACCTTGTAGTTGAAAGTGAGACTTATACATTTTCGTGCGAAAAGTAACAGTCGTCATCGGACTTAGAAATTATTTGCCGGAGTACATCCGCGGACTTGGGCAGTTTTGGGTGTTCACCGGACGATAGTTCGAACATTAGTATTTTATTAAACTCGTGTGAAAGATTATAAACCTAAAGCGTCGGAAAGAACTTAGCTAGATTTTATGCAGTGTGGACTGGATACTTCAGCAACCGCGCAAGATCAGAAGACAGAAGAGCGACTCGGATTCATCGGCCAAGTGAGAAGCGTCTTCGGAACGAGCGGGTCGGCAAGACGGTAACATATACTGCAGTATATTAAAATAATATCTTTTAAAAGGGGTCATGGCCATTAAGTAATCTGTTAAAATTAACATTGAATAAATTGTTAAATTTTGTTCTTTGGAAAAAGAAAAGAGTCTGTTCATTTGTCAATCATAAGCTTCTAATTAGTTGGAAGCAGAGAATTTCCATATTTCAGATTCCACGCCAGGCTGTACAGTCGGCAGATCAGGTAATCGGCTATCTTAGCGATAGCGAATACATGTAATCCGAATCCATCGGCCCAAGCTAGCTGGATGCCCATATAATTTTGACAGAATTAAATAGGGAAAAGTTAGTATTAGTTTATGTCACCTGTTCCTGGCGCCCACATCTTTCTATAAATTCGGAACAGGTCAAACTCTCGACAACGTATTACGAAGTGAAGGATGAAGGTATATTTCAATATAGATCTGTGAACTATAACAAAACTTATTGCACTTTTATTCGATATTCATATGAAGCGTACTGTGATTGTTTAATGCCTCACAATTACAGACAGACCATGCTGAAGGGCCATCACTTGACCGCGGTTGTATCGACTAGGTGACATCAGAACAAACTGCGGAGACCTAGAATCTCGATGGCCATGGCCAAAGGGTTGACAGGGAGAGTAAGAGAGAGAGGGGGGACAGAGAGAGAGAGAGGCAGGCAGACAGACAGACAGACAGACAGAGAGACGACAAAATGAGAGGAGGGAAGATAGGATGAAAGAAAGGGATGGTAAAGGAAGGAGAGGGAGCGAAGAGGATAGAGATGTGAGAAGAAAAGGGGAGAGCTGAGGAAGGGAGATGAGAGAACAGAAAATGAAAAAAGAGGTGTTCCACGTGTAAAATGACGTCCATGATTAGATTGGAAGACGATGTATACACTCACTCAAAAAAATATTCGTACACCTACGATTTTACCACATTTTCTTTTATTTAGGAAAGGATATGAAACTAGACGTAATTTTGGTTGTAAATAATGAAAGACGCACATTTCATACGTTAGAACAACATGCAATTTTAATTTTCAAATTACAAATTATTAAACTATAATAAATTTGAAAAAAACTTGATTCTTCGGAATGTCAAAAAAATATTCGGACACATAATATAAACAAATTAATAAAACTAAATAAAACAAAAAATAAGTACATCAATAACGTGTGGGGAGTCTTTTCATTTCAAAACTTCATTCAACCTCTTTGGCATACTTTCTACGAGTTTTCTAGTATACTCAGCCGAAATTTCGTTCCATTCTTCGCGCAATCGCATTTTTAATTGTTGTTTGTTGGCGATAGGCTCCTTTCTCACTTAACTGTCCACCTTTGGCCAAAGATTTTCTATGGGATTGATGTCTGGGGATTGGGGGGAGGGTGAAGAACTTTAGGACAGTTGTACCCTAGTGGAAACAAAAACTTCGCGTCGAAAATGCCTCGGCCCGTTGGCTTGATGGCGATGGACATCCCTCACTGCCGAAAGCGACATCTAACGGTGGGTTTGAAAACTACGTTCTCTCTACCGAACTATGAAGATGAAATTCATTTGATTGGGGCGTATGAAATATTTTAACGTCCATTGAGAGCTAAAAAGTAGTACAGATGTAAAGACTTTCGTGATTCCTACCAATGAAAACTAAATTGACATTAATTTTTGAATACGTAATGTTGCATTCAAGTTGCTTTAATTTAAAATGTGTTATAAGAAAGGTAATCGATCAGCTAAAGGATAGCTCAGTGCCGAAGTGTTGTTCCCGAACTGGAAAAGTGGCGGGTTCGTTTCCGAATCTAGGTAAATATTTTTATCCATTCTACATTGCCACAAGATCTTCTAATAGAGCTTTGCAATCAGGCGAAAACAACCGCTCGAGACTCTCGGGTTCCGCGCCGACGCTCGGCGAAGGGAGGGAGACCTTGCTCAGGACGGAAGAGATAGCTGTTTAACGGACATTTCGACCGACCGCCCTGCGGCTCGCGCCGAGACTCGGGAGTCGCCGAGCGCCCGAGCACTCGAGCGCTCGGCCGCACGGCCGCTCGACCACTAGACCGGCGCCGGACTGCTCGGTAGCTTCGCCGCTCAATGCATGTACAGGATATAAAGTCGCCGCACGTAGTGATCGCAACTCTTTCAATTCATTGTAATCGAAAGAAAATACAATTTCAATTAAACCATTCATTTGTTGAAAAGTAACAATTTATCGATTGATTGTAAATAATTTTATAGAGACAAAACAATACATTTTTTGAAAGAATTAAGGCAAACAAAGAGTCTGAAAATAAATTTAAACCTTTTTTGCGTGAATTTTTATATATTTTTATATTTATAGTGCTTAGGGGGAAAATTATTCGTTTCGTACCAATTGTAATGACATTTAAGTTTCTTACAAACCCGAATATAAGGCATATTTATTAAATACAATGAATATTTGGTCATAATTTCACGAGTATATAAGAAAAAATTCATATGCTAAACAAAAACGAGGTGGGTACTTTTTCCTTGCGTCAAAAAGTCTTGTCGTCATTGGGCGTACTAATGTATTGTGAAATAGTTGATGTAAGCCGCCATGGCCTCTGAAATTTGTCGACTCAGTCAGCGGCCAAACAACAGCAATCCCAGCACATCAGCCTATTCAACTCAATAATTCAAAATACATTATTTACTATTATATACACACGCTTAACATTATTTTAAATTCGGCAAAAGTATGTATTCACGAAATGATGCATATTAAGTTTTATATGTACGAGTACAATATTTTTCAATTACTCCATTATTTTTCGTTTCAATACAAGATAAGCGTCTAAGTGTTATTAAAAAATCGTAAAAGCTGAAATTGTGAATCATTGGCTTCTGTGGAGTAGTATTGAAGCCCCACGGGTCCCCCTTCCTTTGGGTGAACTACTGTGAACAGCGTGGCAGGAAGCGATAACTCCCCCCTCTCCGTTCTCCTCCACACGTCGCCCCTACGCTGGCTGTCCCCTCTCATTCTTCACACTCCCTCTCCCTCGTCCTCCCTCCCTCTCTCTGTCTCTCCTCTACCCTGTTTTCCTCACACATTATGTTGCTACTTACGCTTTGAGCACAATTGCTACACGGCACCTCACCTCCTCCAGAATCTCAATCGAAACAATCGAGGCACCATTTTCATCTGCAAATAATTGCTTATTAAGTCCGTTAATACTAATTTAAAATTTGCCGTTAACATGACTTTATTTACATCCGTTGAACCCAGAAAACATTTAAAAGCTAAGATGTGTGTGTGTATGTGTGTGTGTGGTGTGTGAGTGGGGAGGGGGGAGTAAAAGACATCTGTAGCATGATGACTGTGAGTGTATCTATCCATCAGTCCATCTAGTATCTATGCCAAATGTTAAATAACGTTCTTCTGTTTTGTTTTGCAGAGAAATGCAACACTCCAAAGCTGAAGTTTGCGCTGAAGAAGCGATTCGGAGCTTTTATTTGGACTAGCGTTTAGCGGTTCCAAAAGTTTGCGTTTGCCAGTCGAAGTGGAACAAAAGGGTTAATGCCCATTAGGGAAGAAAATGGTCAACGTATTCAATTGCCCATTTCTCGTCGTCGCACGTCATGTAATTATATATATATATATATATATATATATATATATATATTGAAATATACCTTTCTCAACGTCTCATCAAAAGCGTGGCTGTAATTATGTCCTGTTCCAAATTTATTAAGGTTTGGGCGCCAGAAACAGGTTACATGAATTACTACCAAAGTTTTTCTATCTGATTTAACAAAATTATCTAAACATCCAGCTAGCTTGGGTCGATGGGTCCGGATACAAATACTCGCTATCGCCTCGATAGCCGATTACCTGATCTGCCAACTATACAGTATGGCGTGGAATCTGAAATGTAATAATTATGCTTTCAACTAATTAAAAATTATGATTGACAAATGAAAAAAACTCTTTTCTTTTCCAAAGAACAAAATTCAACAATTTATTTAACTTTTAAATTAAAACAATTAATTAGATGGTCATGACCCCTTTGGAATAAATTGTCCTCTTTTATACTGCAGTATTTTTTTACCGTTTTTGCATGCCAACGCTCCGTAGTCGCTTCTCACTTGGCCGTTGTTAATTCCACGTTCCGCTTCTCTCTTCCGGTCTTGCGCCGCCGCTGACACGTCCAGTCCACACTGCCTAAACTATCTGTTAGTCTTGTCCGACGCTCCCGGTTCCTAATCTCTCCCACCGGTTATGTAGACTATTGAAGTCCAGCTGCAATGTCCGAAAATCTGAACAAGTCCTCCGAAAATCACTTCTGGTAAATTATTTCAAAGTCCGAAAACAAACTATCACTTCTCTCACAAGACAAAGTCCGAATACAAGCTATACAAGTCTCACTTTCCCACTATATTGCCTACAAACGATCTTTACGCTACGGCACCAGAGTCAGAATGTTCGATCTATACTCCACGACACCCAGAGACGGAATGTACGATCTTCACTCTACGACACCCCGAGTCAGAATGTCCTGTTTAATGCATTTTTAAACCCTTCATGGCTCGGTAGGCGTCCATCCTTCTATTATTTCAAAACACGGCGGCAACATTCGACTATCTGATCTTTTATAGCCAACCCGTGCGTCTCTTACAAATCCAAGTAGCCGCGACCTCAGACAGTCATTCGTTTTTTGCACCAATTCCCTCTTAGGTTCTTCAGCCATCTAGCCGGCGTCCTGACGTCATCAGGGCCCGTGTATAGTTTGTTGACCTTGCCAACCTCTGCGCCGCCGTTGCTAAGGCCCATACCGCCATATTGAATCCCCATTTATCTACCCCATGTATAACTAACATCATTAAATAAAACTATCATATTCTGGTATATCACAACTTCCCCTCTCCAAGCGTCATTTGGTTTGCTACAACATAACTAAATGACAAGACTACAATAAACACTTTCTTCTTACTTCACTACGCTATATTCACTGACACTTTGCACTTTACACAACACATATCTTGTATCTTGCAGCCTTAAACTATTTACATTTGTTTTGTTAATATGCCAACATAGTTTTGAACCATCTCATTGAGTATAAATTATTGCCTGCTATTTACTTCCGTCTTATATTCATCACATGTTAATTGAAAAATTTTTTTCACATTCTAAAAATAGACGTAACAACACAACAAACACTATTACACACTATTATATACAGATACTATTTACAATGATTTATTCCTGGACAAAATATTCAATCGTGGGTATCGTCCCTTTTATACGGCTTAATGTTCCTGTAATTATATGTCCCCATTTCGTCCAATTTTGGCGGTTTTTCATGACGAGCGATGGTTTTGCTATTGAGTTTTCTAGCATCGATACAAAATCTGATTTTCTTATCTTTCTTTCGGACTATTACTATCGGGCTCACATACGGTGTTATAGATTTTTTTGTGATACCATCCTCCAGCATCGTGTTTATTTGTTACGTACTTTCAGCTTTAAATACATGTGGGATCGGGTATTGCTTTACATTGAAGGGTTCCTCATCCATCAATTCAATTTTAAATTGATATCCTTTTACGGGCTCCTTTGAACCTTCAAAAACGTCTTGATATTCGCTAACTAACGTTTCAACGGAATGGCTAACATCTACTCCATTTTCGTCGACCGCATCCTTGGCTGCTGCGTGAATCCGGTCCCTGGTCTCTTCGATTAGTTCCGCAATCTCACAAATACACAAATCTTCGCCCTCCTGGTCTTTGATCCCCAAACAATGTTGTTGCCCTTTGTCAGTTCGTAACAATATATTCCTGTTACCTACATCGACCTTGGCGTCACACATCTTTAGGCCATCAATCCCCAAAATGATTGGACAAATCAAATTTTTTATGATTATTGCAGGGAACTGTATCGTCACCCCTTGGACTTCCACCTCCACCCAAATTTGCTGACTTCTTGTTTCGATGCGCCTCCCGTTAGCCGTACGAATATTTAATTTTCTAGCAGGTAATTCTTCAATCTTATTCCCTTCTTTTTTCAGTTGCTTATATAATTCTTCCGATACCGCACAAACATTTGCACCAGTGTCAATTAAAATATCTACCGGTATATGCCGAAATGTCCCCTTCAACACCAAACACGTGCTATTTTCCGCCCGTTCGTCTGTCTCTTTCCCTTAACAAATCTTCTGCTGCTACCTCAATGCTATTCAACTCTGTAATAACCATCATCTCATCAGTCTTATCGTTCGAAATAACCCGCTATTTACTTCGAACAGTGGGAGTTTTCCTGCTCTATTGCATTAATTTCTATCTGTTCGTGTCTCTTATCATCTTTGAATCTTCGTGGGTAACTATTTCCTGTCTTTTTAGATTCTCTCTTGGCATCATTTCCCCACTCGCCCTTCCCTTCTAAACTATCATTTCCTTGGCGATTACCATTATCAACTATTTTTCCCGTTCCATTATTCTTTCCATTCATGCTATCATGGTATCCGTTACTATTATTCCGTTCATATTCGCCATTCAAAGTCCGATCGAAGAGGCTTAGCCGTTCCACTAAGTCTTCATAATCTACAGGTATCGAATTCCATAGCAAATTTTGAATACTGACTGGTAATTGACGAATAATAATTCTAGTTAATTCATTATTATCTATCCCTTCTTCGCAAGCCTTGAATGCGGCAATTTTGCGTGTTGCAAAATCACACATGGTTTCCGCCCCACCTTTCCTATATTTTTCACTCATCAATTTATATTTTAAATCAAATTTGTGATTCTCATTCCAGTAACGTTTTAAAAATTTCTCCTTCCATTCTTTATAACTCGTTGGTTCCGGAATTAATGATGTCAACCAATGATGGGCTTTAGATGACATTGCCTGCTCGACCATATGCAATTTTAACCTGTCAGGAATATTATTAATCATAAAGTAGCTTTCTAATTTTGAGATGAAAGACCATGGTTGCTCCTTGATATCCCCATGGAATTTTAAATAACTTGGCAAAACTACCGCGGATGCTGTAGTTATTACATTTCCCTGCGTGCGTGTTAGGACTTCATTTTCCAACTGATCTATTTTGCCTTTAAGGTTTGCTATCTGTTTTCCGATTCCAATTCCTGCAAAGTTTTAATATTCCTCAGCCCCTCTTGTATCTGTTGTTCTACCTTACTATCTGTAACAACTATTTTTAATTCAATATTTTCTATTTTGTCGCCATGTTGTTGCGATATCTCATTTAAATATTCTATACGCGATTCAGCGTTCGTCATTTTTTTACATTGTTGGTTTTGTGTAAGTGCTAATGCCGTAACATTTTCCTGTAAAGCCCCAACTTCAGAATTAATTTTATTAAAACATTCCTTTTGCTCTTTCTGAATTTGATTTACTTGACAATTAAACGCATCCATTTTTGAATAAATATTACTAAATTCATTAGCTGTATCGGTCCGTAACTGCGATATCTCCTCACATATTGCTTTACGAAAATTCTTAAATTCCTGTGTCGTTTCTATCTTTATACCTTCCAATTTGGCATTATTATTTTCAAATTTAGCGTTCATATCTAAAGTCAATTCTTCTAATCTAGCATTATTATTTTCCAATTTAGCATTATTAATTTCCAATTTAGCATTCATTTCTGCCTTCATTTCAGCTAACATTTTAATTATTATCAAGTTACTAGAATCCGTATTGTCTACTGAAGCTGCCGCTACTTCCTTTTCTTTCTGTTCTACCTCAACTAATTCTCGCAACATGTCACCTTCGGGATTCATACCGTTAGCCGCCACATTATCTATTTCGACATTTTCGGAACGTGCTGTCTTACTTCTAGTCTCCATCTTGAAATTATAATACAAATTAAAATTCTCACTATCAAATTCTCCTCAATGAAATGGTTTTGGCTTTTTTTTTTATAATTACAGTTAATTTCATATGTCAATCAATAAATTTCAGATTCCTTTTCGATCAATTTGTTATAATTTATAATAATTTCTTTAAACGTACTTCACTTTGTTATAAATTATAACAAAATATGCCCCAGTTGGCGCGCCATTTTGAAATATACCATTCTCACGTCTCATCAAAAGCGTGGCTGTAATTATGTCCTGTTCCAAATTTATTAAGGTTTGGGCGCCAGAAACAGGTTACATGAATTACTACCAAAGTTTTTCTATCTGATTTAACAAAATTATCTAAACATCCAGCTAGCTTGGGTCGATGGGTCCGGATACAAATACTCGCTATCGCCTCGATAGCCGATTACCTGATCTGCCAACTATACAGTATGGCGTGGAATCTGAAATGTAATAATTATGCTTTCAACTAATTAAAAATTATGATTGACAAATGAAAAAAACTCTTTTCTTTTCCAAAGAACAAAATTCAACAATTTATTTAACTTTTAAATTAAAACAATTAATTAGATGGTCATGACCCCTTTGGAATAAATTGTCTCTTTTATACTGCAGTATTTTTTTACCGTTTTTGCATGCCAACGCTCCGTAGTCGCTTCTCACTTGGCCGTTGTTAATTCCACGTTCCGCTTCTCTCTTCCGGTCTTGCGCCGCCGCTGACACGTCCAGTCCACACTGCCTAAACTATCTGTTAGTCTTGTCCGACGCTCCCGGTTCCTAATCTCTCCCACCGGTTATGTAGACTATTGAAGTCCAGCTGCAATGTCCGAAAATCTGAACAAGTCCTCCGAAAATCACTTCTGGTAAATTATTTCAAAGTCCGAAAACAAACTATCACTTCTCTCACAAGACAAAGTCCGAATACAAGCTATACAAGTCTCACTTTCCCACTATATTGCCTACAAACGATCTTTACGCTACGGCACCCAGAGTCAGAATGTTCGATCTATACTCCACGACACCCAGAGACGGAATGTACGATCTTCACTCTACGACACCCCGAGTCAGAATGTCCTGTTTAATGCATTTTTAAACCCTTCATGGCTCGGTAGGCGTCCATCCTTCTATTATTTCAAAACACGGCGGCAACATTCGACTATCTGATCTTTTATAGCCAACCCGTGCGTCTCTTACAAATCCAAGTAGCCGCGACCTCAGACAGTCATTCGTTTTTGCACCAATTCCCTCTTAGGTTCTTCAGCCATCTAGCCGGCGTCCTGACGTCATCAGGGCCCGTGTATAGTTTGTTGACCTTGCCAACCTCTGCGCCGCCGTTGCTAAGGCCCATACCGCCATATTGAATCCCCATTTATCTACCCCATGTATAACTAACATCATTAAATAAAACTATCATATTCTGGTATATCACAATATATATATATAATTACAAACTTTTATTCAACAAACTTAAGGAATAATGAACAACGAGAAAATTAA
>JAHLJT010003656.1:39116143-39152876 GCA_031308135.1 Acheta domesticus | reverse complement strand
CAATCCACTGTCGTGGTCTATATGCATGCTCAGACATTAGTAGAGACCGGAAAAATATGTAGTATAAAAACGTCAAAATTGGTACACAAATATATAGCAAGAATATGTAATAAATATGTAAAATCGTATATAGTATGTAATATTAAAATTCTCTAATTAAAAACCATTTACATAGAAAGAAACTACATATAGAAAAACTGCTCAATTTACATCATACAACTTTCTTGTCAGTAGTAAAAGCTTCATCCAGGACTAGTAGTTTAGCAGCCAGACTAATCGCAATAGAAGGCATCGCACAAACTGGCGAGATCTACGACCAGCAAACGCACACTGTAGCACTTCATCAAAGTGTTACGTTTTGGCGATCGGAAATTTTTTCTCGGAAATTAAGGTTACGCATACAAAACGAAGTGTCAGTGATGCTTTGGACACCTAGATTTCCCCAATAATGTAGGGAAATGCTGACTTTTTAAAAAAATACAAGTTTTCATAAAAAAATTATGGAATTAAATAGAAGAAAATTGATAAAATATATTATATTGAGAAAACAGCAAAACATGTAATATAGTACTAAATGTGTAAAAATATGTAACGAAAAAAGTCGATATTGTGTTAGGAGGGCTATGATTCGCCAAGATTACACTTGTGAGAACGGTAAGTAGAAACAAAAAAAAATATGTAATTACGTAAAAATCCGGCCTCTAGTCATTACTCGTCATCTCAACACGAAGCCTTACGGGAAGTTATTTAAAATTTCTGGCTTACTAACTACGTCCATTCTGTCGTCAATTGCCATACGATAAATACACATGTGTCACAGAATAAACGTTACAAACTGCTGGGCATGTAGAATGGTCGAAAATGGTTACTTTTTTGGCCATGAACATGTAGTGGGAAACTGCATATAACGAAATTATATGCATTTATACGTATGGCGTTTGTCCCTTATTTTAGATACTTTCGAATGCGCAGATGTATGACAAGCACAGTACATGAACTCCCCTTCATTACGTCAGAACGTGACCTGCCGAACATCGGTGCACAGGGGTTGCCTAGAATTCAGGGGCAAATCCCACATGTGCACCTGCAAATTACTGCAACACGAAATTTCTCATCACATATTAATTGGCAAAATGATATCATTTTCGACCATTTAAAAGATCTAGAAATTTGTCACATTCATTCCGAGACACATTGCATAAAGCGCTAGAGAAATGAAACGCAGTAACGGTTCCGGGAGAGGAAGCAGTTCGCCCTCTGTACCACCAAACGAAGCGAAGGCACCTAAAGATAAATTTTTTCAAAATACACTTCAGTAAAAACTAATAATTCAACTCCATTTTACCACGACACAATTGTCCTGTGACGAGAGCCAACGCCCTGTGTTTGGAGAGAAGAGGTCCAGCATGCCCTCCCTCGAGCCTGAAGCTCCCACCACACGCCCACCCACCCCTCCAAGGCGCGAACCTCACTCTGCGCAACTCCACGATGTTCAGGAATTCTGCAAGGCAGTTTCACTTATGAATTAATATAGCTATTAAAGTGCTACAATTGAATGGATCAGTGAGAGATAATCACAAGCCAAAATTTGAGGTATTTTGGTTGACTATATGAAGATGGTCTCTAAGCAACCTTCTTCCTGTATACTATTTCGTGTTTTCATTTTCATGTGATTTCATGGATTTTCACTGACTGCTGAACGTAGCCTCCTTCGCTGGCTAATGCCTAATGTACTTGACCTCCGCTCTAATTAGTGGCCTGATGTGCCAACCCAGTTTCACTCCTGTACCCACCATGGGCCGACAACAGGAAGTCCAAAGCTGCATGACCCTTCCCTCTCATCGTACTTCACACTCTCCTCAAAATGGAGTACTTTTTCGTCGGACCCCTCACCATCAACCTATTCAGCAAGGGAACCCTACCAGTAGCTAGGCTACCACTGACATAGCTCTCAGGCTCATGGGGGGTACTCAAGCGCCACCAACTACAATGTCGTGTACTGCCTAGGCGTTGTTGTTCTTATTATATTACGTCTCGTATCTCTACGATACACATTACATAAACATAACGGATTACATAAAATGCAAAGATTAACATACTCATAATACAATTATGGTTATAATTTGAATCTAATCATTCACGTTGAATTCCTACAAATTTTTCTGACGATTCTGACCGTTGAGATGACAGTAACCTTCTGCATAAGCTTCCATAGGTTTGTCAGGAAGAATCTAATTCCTTGAGACTTTGATGCCATGGTCTTCGGGATGGCTCCAGTACCGTGATACTATAATTGGAACGATTCTCACTTGCAAGCATTCCATTGTTGGAGGATAGACTTTGAGAGATCCACATACTTAGTCTTCTTTTCTATATATTTCAACTGAAGATTGGAAGTGTTTGGAATTGAGATATCGATAATGTCGACTTGCCTGCTTGCTTTATTGAACAGAACAATATCAGATCTATTGCAGATGACAGTTCTGTCTGTGAGAATCGTTCTGTCCCAGTACAGCCGATAAGAATGATTTTCCAACACATTCTCCGGGTTATACACATAGTGCGGGACTCGTGCTTTGGATGATAATTGGTACTTCTGGGCCAATTCTTGGTGGATTACTTTTGCTACTGCATCATGCCTGATCCTGTATTCTGATTCAGCTAAATGTGAGCAGCCTGATGTAACGTGCTGTATTGATTCAATTTGTCCACAACCGAATCGGCAGCGGTCATTGTTCACACTTGGGTCTTTCAGTATATATTTTCTGTAATTGCTGTTGGAATAACTTGACCTTGTATGGCAACCATAAATCCTTCAGTTTCAGGGAAGATCTGCCCTGAGACCAACCAGTAGTTCGACGACTGTGTATCGACATGTGCTTGGCTGATCTCGTTTGGATGTCTTCCGTGAATAGGCTTTGCCATCCACGCATCAAGGTTTTGCTGGATACTGAGTGCTGTTTGCTGGATACTAGTAAGGTTTACGTCTGACTGGCATAATTTTAATGGTGTCCATTCGTCTACTGCACAAACTGCTGCGTGTAGCTTGGATGTGACAGATTTCTCGTGGAAGAACTTTCTGAGGCTCTCAACCTGCTTGCAGATCATGGTGTTAATGTCAGTGAAGCCTCTACCGCCAAGGCGTCGTGGGATGGTCACACGTTCAACAGAGGCTGGAGGGTGATGCTTAAGGTTTTTTGATAGTAGCACCCTTACCGTTCATTGAATATTCTCTGTGTCTGTGATGCTCCATGACACTATTCCCGCTGAGTATCCTAAGATGGGCACAGCATGAGTGTTAACAGCTTTTGAAGTGTTCCCTCCATTAAGTCCATTATTATTATTATTATTATTATTATTATTATTAATTAAGTCAATTATTATCCATTATTATTATCCATTAAGTTATTATTATTATTACTTGGAAAACCCGGCAGACGTTGTTCTGCCCTTCATCTCTCTCCTTCCCCTCCCAACACCCTCTTACTGTCTCTCCCTCCCTCCCTCACCCTGTCCCTGCCTGTCTCTGCCGCTCTCTGCCCCCTCATTCACATTTACTTGCAGATCTCTGAGCAGGTGAGGTAATATCGGGAAGCACCAGACAGTTTCCTCTATCAAACCATTTGCTATCAACCTCTCAAGCTCTTTACAGCCATCTTTTAAAAAGATGGTAGCGTTTTACTCAATCTATAGAAGGATTTATTAAAATCTTTATTCTCAGGTGCGTGGACGCATTATTTTAAGTATCTTAAGGTTTGCAACTATTCAGTAGCGAGATAATGCATGTATTTGAGGCACGCACGCAGATAGCGGGGTCCTGCCGTGGCGGCGGCGTGGACCCCCGCTAGTCGGCAGATAACGCGAACTGCGGGCCCAACTGTTTGCATTCAGAGATACACGAACGGGACATCGTTCGGGGCGACGCTCTTCAGGCCGTCTGGCCTCGCAGGAGCGAATTTGGGAACGGGCATGCGCACAAAGACCGGAGTCTGCCCTTGCTTTAATGACTACGAACGTTGCGGAAAACTGACGAGATAGCATCTGCGGCCCCTGAATTGGGTGCAAGTTTCAACAACAGTTGCGTTTAATCCTTCCATTGATTCACAAATTCATTCACAGAATTTTTAAATGAACAGAAAGTGATTTTTTTCGCGAATCGGCCTCTATGGACCACGCGAACGGGCATTTATGTATAAAGACATTGTTTTGGGGGATCAGCATTTCTGCTGAGTCCAGTTTTACACCCCAGAGTTGTTAGCCCTGGCGGTATGGATGATGACTATGAGCAGTGAGAGGACGACACACATATACAAACACAAATACACCCATGTCCGAGACGAGACTCGAACCCATGACCATGCGGCTCGAGATCGCCACGGCGATCTTGGCGCTTTAGCGATCTTGGCCACGGGGTCGACAGACAGTGAACTATTATTTCTTAAATATAGTTTTTATTCATTGAGCAGTAATTCGTTTTAAACCTCCCACTCTTTCGTTTGTAACGTTCCGTACATTCCCAATATTTATTAACATTTTTACATTGTTATTGTTAAATAAGCAACAAGTGATGTTCCTAGCTTTTTAGGAGAATTAGGTTAGCAACCGATAGATTGATGATATAGAGGAATATAGAGAAAGAATTGAACGTAAACTTGTTCATCTAAAGAAATTTAAATAAAAGCTAAAAAATGAGAATTGAAGTGTTTAATACTTTCAAAAAATAAGTAGCAGCAGTAATTGTAACAGCAGATGCAACAAGAAAAATTGTTGGCAGAGTGCAACGTTACACGTTCCTGTTTGGTTAAGATTTTTTACTGTTTATATTTAATAAATAAATAAATTATAAGGAAGTGCAAAGAAAACATTGCATTACGTCTTATCTCTTGTTCCGAAACAATCATTTAATAATATTCTCCCCATTCTATCTCTTCGATTTTCGTGAATCTAAATGCTGCGGAGGAACGTCATTGGAAACGGCCGCTCGCTCCCTTGGAGCTGCAATGGCCAAAGTGCACTTGCACGCGCTGCTCTGCGCCACCGTGCCAAGGTCCCTCTCCCGCTCGTCCTCACCGCGGCGCCCATCTTGCCAGGCGGCGACGAGCGGCCAGCCTCTCGCCGTCCCCGCGCGGGCAGTGTGCGCACGCACGCTGTGTTCCAAGCTTGTAAACGCAGGTCGGACTCATTCTAGAAGCCCCCGCGGGTGGGTATCGTGACCTGCGTAGGGGGGGGGGGAACGATATCTGGTGAAGAATCGTAGACGATCACCCGGACCCTAAGTCTCGCGGACCCACCCAGGTCGTTAGCCTGAAGTGTAGGCAGTGAGTCCCTGGCGCGTCGACCTCATGGAGGATCGGGTGCAGGAGACCTCTCGGAGTGCTCTGGACTCCATATTTAAAGGTCTGGCGGACAAATTACCAACCGCCAGGTTGCCTTATTCACGGTCCACCCAGGTCGGTAGCCTAAGGGTAGGCAGTGGGGAGACGGGATGGGGGCCCCGAGCCGCCCGAACCTTAGTTCGGGCGGCAACCAGATGGGCACTTGGCTTCGTCATGGCAGTGGCTCGATACTCTGGGCAAAGAGGTGGGACTTGGTGTTCCCGACGCATATGAGTGGCGAGTTACCCTACAGGTAATATTGACTCTGGTACTAGCCCGGATAGCTAGTAGCTCTGAGCTGGCAAGGCGGCCCCACCCAGGCATTGAATGGGCAGGTTACCGTGAGGGTCAACTGGGTACCGGCCGAAACCCGGCTACCTGCCTGTCGACGTCCTTGTGCGCCGGCGGGGAGTGCAAATTAGAGGATAAAATGCCCAAGACGCCCTCTCCGAGGACTAGTCCCCTAGGTAGAACAAGCGCAATGTGGCGTAGTGAACTACAAGACTACATTCTAGAAGCACAGAGGACGCGGCCGGGGAGCGGGCAAGCCCGGAGGGGCGAGTCCCAAACCCACTTTAAAGCCCGAAACGGGGACCGGAACTCCCGACTGTCGTCCTGTTCCTGGCTCAAATCAAGTCAATAGCCTAAAGGTGTAGGCAGAAAGTACACTGGAAGAGTGCCCGGAGCCCTTCGGACCTAGTCCAAGTGGTCCTCTGATGTGTTTTCGGATTTGACGTGGCAGTGGCCCGTTTACGCAATGGGTATTTGGGTGGGGTTCGCACCGGTGCAAATTTAGGCACTTTAAAGAATTCTTACTGCCCTCTGACCAGTAGAGATTTCAGCTCGAGTATCGCAGCTCGACCCAAGCATTGTATGGGAAGGCTTTTGGCTGCACGCCGACGTGATTCGGTAATGGACGTGCCGTGGAGTTGTCCACGGGGTGAGGTTAGATCCTTAGATTCCTAGCGAACAAGACACCCACCCAGAGCTTGCTCCCCAAAGTAGCAAATTCGAGATGTCATTTAGAAGTGTGACGGCACCATAAATAATAGAAGGTAATATCACCGTCAACACCAACCTTCCGATCCACCATAGCATGCCTATCACCACCTTTGTAAATCATGGAAACCGTTTTAACGAAGCAGTGCTTGCGATCATGCGACTTCTAGTGGCACGAGGAGAAAGACGCGAAATGGCGTGTGATATTCCATAGGGGCTTGAGAGGCAGAGATAGAAAAATTGCAGCATAACATCTCTCGGCCGTCGGCGCTCCTCGGAGTCTATCTTCTCCCTCCTTCCAACTCCCACTCCCGCTCCTCCCTGCTTCCCCCCCGCCTCGCCCCTCCTTTCCCCACCTCGCCCCGCCCCGCCCCGCCCCGCCCCGCCTCGCCTCGTCTCGCCACGCCTCGCCCCTCATCACCCCCCCCCCCGCCCGCGCCCTGACCTGACCCGCCTCGGTCGGGCAGGTAGAACAAGTTATCCAGTTCACTTCCCACGCGAACCTGACCTCCGAGGCCTCTTCCACTTCCTCTTTTTTTCTTTTTGCGTTCTCGGAAACGTAGAATGGAGAATATTTGTAATGATTAGACATCAGATGTTTAGGAAAATGTCCATTTTATTCTAATGAAAGTATTTGAAGACAATTAATATACGTGTATGAATTATGGAAAACTAAACATTCTGACGAATTTTTATTACGCCTTTTTTTGGTCTTTTGGCATGACGTAAATGCCTTTTTAGACCTTTTTCTTAAAAAGTTTTTTTTTTAGTCTTTGATTCAAATTCACGCTTAAATCATTTTCTACTAATCACATTAATTGTCAACTGGAAAGGAACCTCTATTTTTTGTCTATACTGATGCTTTCATTTGGGGTTTATACATCAGAAAGAAAGAAAGAAAGAAAAGAAAAGAAAAGAAAAGAAAAGCAAGCGGTGGGCTCTGGGTACTTGGTTGAGCGGTGGGCGCTTAGGTGAACGCTGGGCACAGATCTACGACGTAATCAAAGCACTCGTATGTCAGAGGGCAAGGTGATGATCCCGACTTCCCACATTCCGTGCCAGATGTTCTTCTGGGAAGTGCGCAGTATAGGACGATCATTAGAAGCTATATTTGCTCATTTTAGGGTGCAACTGTAGTGAAATATATTAGTGCTTTTTTTCCTCCACTTTAAAGTTTTTATTGGCTTTTTGGTGCCTATTTAAAAACATTTAAGAGCCTTTTTTAGGCGCCGAAAACGTAAGTTTTTAGTGCTCTAACATTCAGTGTCTAGTAATAATACACAAAAAATATAGTTTTGATGGAAAAACAACATTCAGCCGTTCCGGGTACCGAAACAGTTTTTCAAGTCTGTATATTTGTCCGTTTGTGAACAACACCAACGCTTAGGTGTTGATTTTGTTCACAATCGGACGAATATACGAATATATGGACACAGAAGAATTTTCACAAAAATGGATATTTCCCAATCGATCTGTGCGAATTAATGTCTGACAAATGTAAAGAAGCTCCTTTTCAAAATGGTCTGAAAATGGCATCAATATTTTATAAGATTGCGCTTTTAAGTGCTGTAAGAGCGATTATCATTAAATACTCTGAAATTTCTGAAATTACAAATTCGAACTCCTGCTCTTTATTTACCAAATTTTTTCGCGAAATGGCTGAAGAATTGTTAGAATAGAAGTTTCAATATTATAATCTTGCATAACCATTGCAAATACTATAAAAAGTATGTGTTGACATCACTAGTTTCTTCAGAGTCCTACTTCTACATACTCTACAGGAAAAAATAAAACCTGAAAAAACTACATAACTTCACTTAATCCAGATTATGATGTCACATTTCACAAAACTATAAAATATACGGTAATGTCGCGGTTCACAAAACCATAAAATACGGTAAAGTCACGTACTTCATAGTTTTGTGAACTGTGACAATTATGTGTATTCACTTAAAGGGAAAGAGAAGAAAGGGAAGGAGGAGGTGGATGGGAAGGAGAGGAGGAGGAGGAGGAGGAGGGGGAAACGGAGGTGAAGAAGAAGGCTGAGATGTAACAGAGGAGGAGGAAGAAGAAGAGGAGGAGGAAAAGAAGGCGGTGGAGGGCGAAGGAGAAGGAACAGGAGGAGGTGAAGCAAAGGAAGATTGAACAAACCCGGCGGGCAGAGACGCGGCCATCTAACCTTCGAAAGCAGCTACCCGCAAAGGACCTCCCCGCCGCGCGCGCGCCGCTCGCGGCCGCGGCCAGAACTACGCATTCGCTTTCCCCCGTGCACGCCAGCGACCGACTGTTCGCGAACGCTGTCTGCTTCCAACACAAACACTCGCTTCATACCGCTAAGAGCATTTCCCTTCGGCCAAGGCCTCCACGGGAAAAAAAATCAATAAGGCGTCATTTCTTTCGGCCCATTCTCAAATACATTTCCTTAGATGCAGTTTTGGAACATAAATTCTAGAGGTCCCCACTGTTCAGCAGGCAACTGGTCGACCGAATTGATACGCGCTTGAATAAGCACTGCTGAAATGAAAAGTAAAATTGAAATCAACAAAAATAATACAAATAAAATTCAATATATTAAAACGAGGGAATGTGTGCCCACAGAATTTTTCTTCATATTAAAATAGTCTTGTGAACTTCAGGCTTAGAATATTGTACTGATTTGAAAGATATTTAACTATTATGACCTAATAATTTCAAAGGTTTCACAAACTATTAATAATACAATAGGGTGTTCATGACAGTGGAGTAGAAAGGCCCATAGGCGCGTGGGAAAGGTATGGATATTGTGGCGTCGTGGTAGCTAAATAACGACACAGACACGAGCTCCATGTACAAATTGGTTTATTTACAGAATGTAGAAATTTACAGCTCTGGGGTTATGTTCGCCAGTACCTCCCACGCGCCTGCTCCCCGTCCCTAGGGCTAGTGCATCCCCCACCTTCCGCTTTACCGCGCCGGTGGCCGACACCGTGTTTCGCACACGCCGTGCCTCAAGGACTGCACTCCCGTCTCGGGCGAGCATGCACGTCTTCTCACGAGTTGCTGACAACGAACTCCCGCCTCTGTTAACTTACTTTGGCGGTCGGCTTCCGCCCTCTAAAGGCCGGCCGGACCACTTGTCGCGCACTGGGTCCGGTGCCCCTGCCCGCTCCTCTTGCGTCACGGGGGGTAGCAAGGAATTTTCCACTTTCCAGTGCCTTTGTCTGTCCCATGTGTCCAGCAGCCTCCGTGCCCGGCCGTTTGAAAATCTGGCTGGCATGTGCCGACGTTACAATATTATCACCCATCCCCACCGACAAGACTAATCGTTCTACCAGAATTTGCGATCACGTATTCAGCAGCTACTTCCCAACCTACGGACTGGAGTTGATTGATTGATTGATTCGTGTTTCCGGGCGCATCAACTACTTAGGGCATTCTCCCGTAAGTGTAGTGAGTGTTTTTTTTCTCGGGCGGTGGCGATGACGTTTTCCCCGCCGGATGCGAGATCTGGCGCTGACCTACCGTCGACTAGCCAGTTTTTCCCCCTCAACCAGGAATCTACCGGCAGCAGGGCACCGCCCAAGCCGGGACAAACTGTAAGCTCCCGACCGGTCTCCCGGCATGTGTGGTAGTGTAATGCGTGTTAGTGTAAGTGTGTGTGTGTGTAAGAGGAGAGGTGAGGACAAGGAAGAGGAAGGAAAGATCGCGCGCAGTCCGTGGCCCGTTTGTTAGGGTACTGCTCCGGCGTTCGTCTGGTATTGATCGGAGAAACCACGGAAAACTACCGATCAGAGCAGCAGGCCGTTAGAATTCGCCCCCAGACAGTGGTGAATTCGAGCCAGCTGTGTAGCTAGTGTCGAAAAATCCTGCCGCCGTCGGGACTCGAACTTAGGACCTCCTGGTCAGAGGGACTGACGGACTGGAGTAAATGATATAGGCTTATTAATGACGGCTGTGTAAAACGACAGTAATAATATTGCAAATTATGTACCACTTTTAATATTTCAGCTATGGGTAAATCCTTCTTTATCTAACTTAAAACTTAAAGTTAACGCAGCACACCATGTGTGTTTTCTAGAATTTTCAACTACCAACTCAGTAAAATTGAAATTTTTGTTGCGTACATGGTCAATAATGTACTTAGCAACGCCAAAACCCGTTTATCTGAACGACATTTAAAAGGAATATTTGCTTTAGTTACAATTCGCGGATGTTTCTTGAGCTTCCAAAACTTTCATCATTGCTCTCATTAATAAACAAATTTCTAAAAATTACCCATTCTTAGAAAAAAGATATTAGATATCTTCACAATTAACACAATGGTTTGGTTTTCTTCTTTGTGTTATTTTCATTGTGGATGTTCTGTTTTGTCGAAAACACGTCCGTCTAAAAAGTAACACATATGTTAAGATGGGATGTCACACACACCACGTACGTTACAAGCTTTGGCGATGAGTTGAGAAAGGAGGTACATAAGGTCAGTTTGTTAAAAAGAGTTAATCAAAAACTTCTATTTGAATACATTTCTAAGCAATAACTTGACATTGAACCAATCACAAAATCCAAAAGTTTCGAGGTAATGTGATTCACTTAAATTTTTTTTAAAATAGATTTTAAATATAATATCAACATATGTCATAGAATTCACGAAAAGCAGATATTATTTGACAATTTTTAATCTGTCGCGTGCACCAGCTTTACGTCGATAACACAGGGCTGCGAAACAAACTCTCGGCGCTTTTGGTTTTAATGGATGGTTTTAATTTTTTTGAGCTAATACTTACTAGATTCATTTTCTCTAAGTCCTCATCCTAAAATCCATTTTCTCTAACAAGTAAGACTTTTTTGTATTTTCAAAGAAAAGACTGGTAAACAAAAACTCCCGATTTATGAACGTTTCAAGTAACACAACGTGAATAAACGATTTTAAACTAGATACATTCAATTCTACCGAAGAAAAAAGATGTATACAAGCGGTACACATCTTGTGCACATTGACAACATATTTACATTATCAATAATCTTGAACGAAATGTGCTACTAGCACTGATTTTGAAGCATATTCACGTCCATTATGAAGCAGAACAACTTTGAGGCTGCGTTTCGAAGAATCTATTAACAACTTCCATTGATCACCAACATAAGCCTATCTTATTCCAAATTCTGAAAGTACATCATATATATGCATCATGACTGTATACAAACTGACCCTTTTTCTTGAAATAATCAAGGAACTCTTATTTCTTTCGATACCAGTAAAACGTGCCAGGGGCGAGCGTGTTTTTCTCTTTCAACCGTGAGCCTAAAACTTGCGCCGATTCCTTTGAGATTTATTTATTTATTTGTCTGAGTCTTTTATTAAGTCTGAGGTTCATGAAACAAGTGTTTCCACATAAAATACGCATAATTTAGACTGGAATATTAATTTAAGAAATCATTTATTTTCCCAATTTTTTCACAAATACATGGTGAATGGAATTTCTTGGCCTATAATCTTCCTAAATAAATATGTTCCTTACAGCACCTACTTTCAATGTGTTCTGTCAATCGTATGCTACCTTTTAATGCATACATTAAAACAATACGAACTTCAATGTGTTTTCATTCATTTTCATCATTGCGGTAATTTTAATGGTTTGATTATTGTTTCAACTTCGTTAGAAATAACTTCAAAAGATATGAGTGGTAGTTCCGCAAGATTACAACAGTCCGCCTGAACAAGCCCATCGTAGAAATCAGCAAAGGGAGATCAGAGTTTAGGAACGAGGATATTCTATTTACGTCACGTTGGGTGATTCATATAAACTGTTATTGAAACACCTTCACAAATCCACTTGCATTTCCAAAAACATTTTATTAACAGTGTACACTTATGGGATGATAAAGAATGATATTGTCTTTAATTTTTTTTAGAAAGTCTATCATCCTCTGGTGCCCTTGTCAAACTATCTTGGAACTCGTTGGCTTAGTATGCAACTGTTTTGCTCCGTGTCAGCCTTCAACATTTCCTTGTAGTCTGTCTTCCTCTGACACACTTACTTACGGGCGTTACATACGTAAGCATGACGGCAGACGACTTATGTAACAAATTAAACATATCATTTAAACAGTCGTATAGAAGTAATATGTTAAACTTCCTTTTTTCCCTTGCATCAATTCGCTTTCCAGCTAGACTCACGGACAATTCTCCGTCGCAGCATGTCCCTAATTTTGTCAACAGGAAACACACCATTCGTTGTTCTCATTGGCAACAAAACAATGTGATATTCATTGCCAACATTTGCATACATTGTTTTCTTTTTAGGAAGTTTTTTCTGTGAAATTTTGTAAATTTCAAGTTGATTACTGTTTGTTCAAAGTGAGATATATTCTTGTAGTTATTTTCCTTCTTTTTGCTTTGAGTCATAAACATATCAACATTTCAGCTAACCATTAATTTGTACTTGGATGTAATGTATACAATTTCGAAGAACCAACGGTCATTTTGTATCGCCTACACTTGTTTATGAAATACAATGCGCTCTTCATTCTACGCATCGTTCATGGGTTGTACGAATACAATTGTAAATCTGACGCTTGACTTGTAATATTTTATATTAATTACTATTAACAGTAGTCCCATTTAACATTTGATTAATGCTTAACCCTTAATCCTTCAATTAATAAGCGTGCATTTCAACGCCAGCGAAAACCTCACGAACGAAATATTACACTGGACGAACCAAACTTAATCGAAGAGGCTTTTTACACGTCTGCCTTCGGAAATACAACACCGGCGAAAAACATTCGTTTACTATGGAGTCGGAGACACTGTTGCCAGACGTACCAGGATTCTGGTATTTCTACCAGGATTTTAATGAAGATACCGTGTACCAGGATGAAGGCATCCTGGTACGCTTAAATACCAGGATTTTCAGTCTACGGTAATTGATGCACGATTTGAGATTCCTATAATTATTTATATTTAATAACACGAATACCAATATTACAAATGACAGTGATATTGGTGAAAACACTTCCGTAAAAACATTAAGAGTAACATAGGATGATATTTTTCAAGCACGTGCTATAGGAGAAAAGGATACAACTTCTTAGTAATCTTTTCATTTATGATGGAAATATTTTTCTTTCCCCATGCTTCCATTTCGTTTATTGATATAAAATGACTTGATATCGTTTTAAATTTAACAAATTTCCTGTGCTCATTAAACATATAATAAGAGTTATAATATGAATAGTTTCCGAATCAATTATCTTCGGTACCAGGCATTTTAGGGAAAGTACCGGGATTTTTGAAGGTTGGTACTAAGATACACATTTAATCACATGACAACGCTGGTCGCAGAATAGACCCCGTAAGGAGAGACCTGCATTTCCTCAAAATGGCTCCGAGAGCGAGGAGCGGGCGTGACATCACACCAAACACGGCCCGCCGCCCCGCCGCGCCCCGCCTCGCCTCGCACTCTTCGCAAATATTAACTGGAAGCAGAAATCTCTTCGCTCGGTTCGCGCCAAACAGCGTCAAGGTGCCTCGTGAAGACATTCTGCTGCGACTTGCCTTGAGATCTCACATCTTATAGATTCTCGCACCTTGGAACAGAATGTATGAAAATTATATGACAATTAAAACGCGATTTCAGAGTTTCAAGGAAGGCGCGCAAAGTGATGGTAAATTTTATCCATTTACCGATAATTCGATCTATCGCCAAAAGGTTTTCGATGTTAAAAACATCGATGGAATTTAAAATTGACTATTTCCGGTGGAAAGAGACATAGGAGAAGGCATGCTACGTATCAAGTCCTTATTGAAACAGTGGTAAGAGTTTTAAAATGTCATTGGCTTCAATGATGTAAGAGAAGTGTTGCATATGGCGTGTCAAGTGAACCGCTCTTTATCTCAAGATCCACTCGATAGAATAACGCTGAATGTCTGTGTACGAGTACTTCATGTCACATACTCGAAATTCGCGAGTCCCTTTTCGCAGTATCATGTTGAATTGCTAACTCGAGACCTCACCAACGGGAAGTTCCGCATTTACCTAAACGTTTAGTATACTTCGAAAGATGAGGGATGGGAGGGTTGGCACTACGCGTAACATCAGGTCAGGACAAGAAGAATCAATGAGAGTTGGTCATGAAATGGTGGATTTTGATGACATCAGTCATCGCCAAAAAATATCAATAAAATCCTCTTAAAATGTTTTAAAAATGCCCTAAAACCGAAGAAAAGTGACGTAAAAAATCAGATCAAAACCTGTTCAGATGAACAACTCAAACAGTTGGATACGTTACAAATGTATGTAATCGACACTTCTTCCATTCGTTCAAGTGAACTCAGGTTGCAAGCCTTTGGTTTCGACCGTTCTTTACCAGTTATCTCGAAATCGGCTGAACCGACAATGGCTCTGATAGGAGTCATAAGAACCTTAGATTATACACTCACAACGGCTGTCATTGCAATTTCTGAGCGAAGAAATCGAATAGGTTATTCAGGAATTCTCTGGAAAACATTTGTGTCTTGTAAATATTATTTGAAGCAAGTTCCCGTTAAAATGATATTAAAATCGATGAAATCAGTAAAAAATGCAATAAAAATGACGGAAAGGGGAAAAAATTATTCGTTTTCTGGCGCACGATAACATAACTTTCTCTTCATACGAAATAAGGCGAGAAGGTAAAAAAGACTTTTTAGTCGAAATCGATAACAAATGCAAAAAATCCTATAAAAATGGGTAATTTCTTTTGTCATAAGATGAAATTAATTTCTATTCTAAATTGTTCGTAAAGTAAACATAAAATTGTTCTAAAGTGAAAATAAAATTAAATGACATTTTATTAAAATCCGCACCCTAGTCATGATGGATCACTTCCACGGTTTTGAGTTACAAGTATAGAAAACTTCCTTGGTCTTTCATTAACAGCTCATTTTCTTCCCACGTGAATTTGCAATAGCCATGGAATTTTCTAGCATGTTAATGTTCATCCATATTTCTTCAGAAAGTGCAGGAAGATTGACTTTTCTCGCGGGTTGTTGAAAATGCTGATTATAATAGTACAATGGCACAAAGTCTACTCGTACGATTATTACTCTGGATCCGTATCCTACGAGTTCCGAGCAAGAGCTATGGCAGAAAGGAACAACCATAGGGGGCGTGAGAAGCGTAGATTCTTTGCCCCGGGAGGGACCAACTGGAAATTTTTAACTGAAAATATGTTCCATTCAACCATTTCCCCCACACTAGTTTTAAAGAGAATTTTGCTATAGTCATTAACATACCTAGAAATGTTATGAATGTTTTTACTGCCGAGACCAAAAGTTAAAAATTCAGGCGGAGCGTAGCGGAACCGAGATTTTTAATTTGGACGAGGCAGTAATAACACTGTAACATTTCGTGGTATGTTCAGCATTTTATCGGTCACTATATATTCTCACGATTTAGGCGCAAATTTATGACATTACTGCGATAGTAAACAAATGAATTCTGTTACTACGGCACATTAGTACGATATTGTGGGGTGTTGTTGCGATATGTCTATTGAAACAATTCTCGAATACCATAGTTTGAGAATGATGGATGCAAATAATTCCCCTGAACCTAAACTTCCTAAAGAAATGAAGTTGAGTGAGGAAGTTGGCACCTTGGCTTCCACAAAAGACTCTTTCACATCGTCAGTAAATATGATTCCCGGAAGAGAGTTTCATTTGGTGAAATGCCACGAAAATGAGGTTAATTTAGCAAATATATATTTTTCTACTTGTCCTATTAATAATATTACAATTAACAATAATTATCTCAAAAACTAAAATGAGTTAGTACTTTTATTCTGAATTGTTTAAATCTGATTTGTTTTGTTCATCCCCACGTTTTTTTCTTAACAAACATTTAACTTGCGATGAATCGATGGTTGTTTATTTACGTTGCTAAGGAGGTTAAAACCTTTTAAGGATGTTAAATTTCTTAACATACAGATAGGTACAAATACACTCAACAAACCTGTAGTGTTGCATGTTAAGTGGTTAAACACGTATATCACCGATAAAACATTAAATTAAGACTTTTCTGTTATCGCGGTAACTGGGGGAAATGTATTTATTTATTTGTCAAAAAACAGTAAAAACTGTATGTGACGTGTGGGGAAAGAGATTTATCTGCGAACATTTTCTTGAGGGCCAGAATTATATATATATATATATATATATATATATATATATATATATATATATAAACGAAAAAATGAATTTAGAAAATAATTATTTTAGAAAAATAAAAATATTTGAAAAATGTTTGTTCCCGAGTTATAGAAAATCAGTTTCAACGGTAAATGCAACAAGCAAAAGGAGTGCTCAAATTACTTAATAGAGGTAAACTTTGATCATAAAATGTATCAGAATTACATTTTGATAGCAATTGGCAATTATCGTAACCATTCAAATGTTTATAAACACGAGACATACATAAATAATAATGATATTTTTATATTTTATATAAAACGATTCACAACCTTTTCTAAAATAAACCTGATGTGGAATGGAGTGACACCATCAATATTGTCCCGAGTGATTTTCACTAAACATAACTACGCCAGCACCCAGTTCTCACTTAAAAATGCAAAGAAGCCATTGAGACGTTTCCCAATGATGTTTTCATATTTCGATGTAGCCAGATACTAATTACGTATGAACTGGAGCATGGAGCATTGGAATCGTCACAAGATGAGCAAAAGAAACTATTTGCAGTCGTATTGCGAAAACAATACAACTCGTTATATGCTCATTTAACTCTCGACCAACATTTCTTGAACTTATTCTGTACTTATTGTACACTTCCTGTGACCAAGTAGTATATTATTTTGTCATCTTATTTTCGATAGATAAGAATATTTAATAGGAAAATATTCGCGATAAACTTTTACTTTATTATTATTTGTTAAATATGAAACAAATATTCATAATCAAGGGCTATCATGTAAAATAAACATTTTTGTAAAAACTGCATATATTAACATTAACTTTTAGTTATTTAAAATTTCTTTCATTAAATTGGTACTAATAATTATGACTTAGAAAACAACCTTTGGAACTCAAACATTCTCAACGCCCTGATACGATTAGATCTATCGTGTTTCGCGACATTGAAACGTTGTCATCACTTAGAATATTGCAATGGCGTTAGCAGACTTCACAATGCCTTGAAGTCACCTTGAAGAGAAGGATAACTGTACAGAATATTTTTATAATTTCTATTACCTTAATAATTCTTAATACATAAAATGACGCGTTTTTATTGACCTGAGGAAATACGTTCGAATTTATTTTTAAAATCAGACACGTGCATCTTAGCGAAAGATAAGAATGTAACCCACTATCTTATCACCTTTTCATTCACGTCCACCAACAAACACACGCGAAATGCTGCTTTTAAATGTTTGTTTTCTTACACGATGACTTTACGAGAACGATCTATCAATTTATTCAAATTTATTCCTGTTTAATCCTGAATTGTTTCGTATCAGAACATTACAATAATATTGTCTCATTACAATATTACGCGAGTCGAAGGAACAAGAGACATAGGCGTGTAGCAGTTGCTACTAGTGTCGCAAAGCGACTGACGTCATATCGATTCGCGACACAAGAGCGCATATCATCGGCCTTTGGCAAATTCACACGGCCCCTGCATGAGCAGCCGGGACCTGGCGACAGAGATTACACAGAATGCGCCTTCGCTTGTCAGCATCACTGTGGGAGCGCAGAATATCCCAATGGCGTTAGTAGACATCACAACGCTTTAAAGTTGCCTTGAAGAGAAAAATAGCTATACAAAATATTTTTATAATTCCCATTAACTTAATAATTCTTAATACATAAAATTCGTTTTTATTGACGTAAGGAAATACGTTCGAATTTATTTTTAAAATCAGACACGTGTATCTTAGCGAAAGATAGTAAGAAGGTAACTCACTATCTTATCACCTTTTCATTCACGTCCACCAACAACAACACGCG
Organism: Acheta domesticus; assembly: GCA_031308135.1. Taxonomy (NCBI): domain Eukaryota; kingdom Metazoa; phylum Arthropoda; class Insecta; order Orthoptera; family Gryllidae; genus Acheta; species Acheta domesticus. The sequence goes on along the minus strand of JAHLJT010003656.1, from coordinate 39,134,516 downwards.
AAATTTTAGTTTTAAATGTTTATTTTTTTATACGATGACTTTTCGAGAACAATCTATCAATTTATTCAAATTTATTCCTGTTTAATCCTGCATTTTTAGTATCAGAACATTAAAATAATATTCTCTCTTTACAATATTACGCGAGTCCAAGGAGCAAGAGACAACGGCGAGTAGCAGTTGCAACTAGTGTCGCAAAGCGACTGACGTCATAGCCAGGGTTGGGTAAAATACTTCAAATTTAGTATTTAAATACTTCACCAAAATACTTTGTAAATAAGTATTTAAATATATACTCAAATACATTAGGTTTTCAGCAAAATACATATGTATTTAAAATACTTCAAATACTCAAAATACAGTAAATACAATAATTTTGTATTATAACTTTTTCATTGCAAACTGTATTGTAATTGTCAATTACACTAATACACTCGTAAATTTCTGAACAATAACTAAAAGTTTCAAATATAAAACATTTTGACTTATATTCTCAAAAACATTATCACTTCCATATTCACACCAAAAATAAAATGATATTAAATGTATGTCTAACACAAATAAATGGAATTTCCTTTTAAAATGACTAGTTTTTTTAAACAACTCAGATAATAAATCTCAAGTTGGCGAATGTATAAAACCCGCAAAGTGATTATTGAACTGGTGCTGATGAATATAAACTAGTGTTATGAAAAATAAATGCTTTTTTTTTATTGTCGGATATTCGTCCAGCGTTTTGAATGATTTAGAATTTTCTTTAAAAAAAATAAACATAATTCAAGTTCAACAGCTGAAAGGAGCTTTTATTTTTGTTTCAATGAGGTTCATTCACTAACAGAATCAAATAAAAAGAAACTATCCTCGTTATCTTCTTCGTCTGTATCCCTATATAGTTTGAAGAAATACACCGATTTAATGTATACATCTCTAAAATACGTGTCCAAGAAAATAAAACATATAGCTTTTCAAATATAAAAAATTATTTAAAATACGTATTTCAAATACTAGTATTTAAATACTGCCCAACCCTGGTCGTATCGATTCGCGTCACAAGGAGCATCTATTATCGGCCTTTTGCAAATTTACACGGCCCCTGCATGAGCAGCCGGGGCCAGGAGACAGAGGTTACACAGAATGAGCCTTCGCTTGTCAGCATCACTGTGGGAGCGCAGAATATCCCAATGGCGTTAGTAGACATCACAACGCTTTGAAGTCGCCTTGAAGAGAAAAATAACTATACAAAATATTTTTATAATTTCCATTACCTTAATAATTCTTAATACATAAAATTCGTTTTTATTGACGTAAGGAAATACGTTCGAATTTATTTTTAAAATCAGACACGTGTATCTTAGCGAAAGATAGTAAGAGCGTAACTCACTATCTTATCACCTCTTCATTCACGTCCACCAACAACAACACGCGAAACTTTACTTTTAAATGTTTATTTTTTTACACGATAACTTTACGAGAACGATCTAACAATTTATTCAAACGTATTCTTGTTTAATCCTGCATTTTTCGTATCAGAACATTAAAATAATATTGTCTCTTTACAATATTACACGAGTCCAAGGAGCAAGAGACAACGGCGAGTAGCAGTTGCTACTAGTGGCGCAAAGCGACTGACGTCATATCGATTCGCGACAGAAGGGCATTAATCATCGGCCTTTGGCAAATTCACATGGCATAGTAGGTTAGTTTATTCATTTCAAATATTAATTTACGCACTTTTCTTCCCAACCTGATTCACATCAGCAAAGCTAACGTTCGCAAACTTATTAACATCGGCAAAGCTAAATAAAATGTACTCTTTGGAAATATAGGCTCATGATCCTGCTGTCCACCAGAGAGAAAAAATTAATGTAAACACCCCATACTAGTTCCTTGGAAGATATGTAGATTAATTTAAAAGCAATGTCATGGTGGGGGAAGGAGGATACACCCAGATGCCTCTGACCCTCACATGATTTTGTGACTAACAAACAATATATATGTGTGTATGTATGTGTATATATATGTGTGTGTATATGTATACACACATATATATACACACACACACACACATACACAAACACCTGCTAGTGGTTGTCATGCCTACATGGCTACTGATCAAAAGCTCGCGGGCTCAAACCCGGTCAAAGTAGGGGGGGTTGAGGTGCCAAAAATCGACGGCTTGCATGCGGACGCTTGTCGGTTTGTAAAACAGATCCCAGGAAAGGCACTTGGCCGATCCTGGCGAAATTAAATCCTCTAGCAATTTAGCACCAATCAGAGTTTTGATTTGAACTACTGGATAAGACTGCAGATGTTGTACATAGCCTGCGCTGTCTGGTATTCAAATCAAACGTCAAAATTGGCGCACCAGCGCCCATAGGGAAAGCAATGGCAAACTATACTTTGGTTTTTCTTTCTTGGCGCGTGGGGGGGGGCCTGCACCAAAATGGAATATTTCACGGTGTTTCGTGTCGTTCTCGGTTGTGCCGCTAGGAGTCGCGACTGTATCGAGCAGTGCTGGTGAACATGCGATTCCTAGCGGCACAACCGAGAACGACGCGAAATACCATGAGATATTCCATTTTGATGACACACTCCCTCGCGCCAAGAATGAAAAAACCAAGTACAGTTGCCTAGGACCAGTCTCACAAGAAGGCGCTAGGCGCTTTTGGACTGCCAACAAGCCGTATGGTTGCTAAACAAAGATATAAATATAATATATTATATATAATATTTTATAATATTATAATTAATTAATTATAATTATATAATATTTTATTATATATATAATATTTTGTAAATAATAAATAATGTGCATGTTTCTAAAGTGTTTCTATGCTTCTATAATGCAAATTTTTGCCTAGAAATCAATTTTTCAAACCAACATTTGAGTGCTTATTGTGGCTCAACCACTCGGAATATCCACGTGGTTTATTAGACAAAATATACTTAGAGCTTATTAAGCTTAGAGCTTATTACTCGTATTAGATATTACTCGTATTACTCGTATTATTACTCGTATTATTACTCGTATTATTACTCTTATTACTCGTATTACTCGTATTATTACTCGTTTATTAGACAAAATATACTTAGAGCTTATTAAGCTTAGAGCTTATTACTCGTATATTAGCCGTATTCATAGTCGTCACTTATAATAAGGAAAACCTTAAGAAGTTCCTTATAACGTTTTTCAATTCATAGTGGCAACTTATCCGCTTGCATAAGAAACGTCTTATAGCTATAAGGAAGGTCCAGCTTCCACTTATAGCGAATAAGTGAAGCTTATAAGTGAATCGTCTTTTGGTGGGTTGAAAATAGTCGTAATGTGAAAGAAATGGAAATGGACTACGATTTTGAACATTATAAAAATGTTTATAACTGCATTGTTCCTCAAGGCAATTATATTTACTTGATATGTACAACCCTCCGGAAATGCACAATGATCAAGAATATTTAAGAAAAGGTAGCGTTTTACCCGGACGAAAGTACATGTTTTGGTAAACGTTGGTGGCAAAATCAGCTGCAATTAATTGAGGTTTCCCACTATTTAAGACATTGTTTAAGTTATTACCACTATTTAAGTAACTGTGTAGGTTAGGTTACGACACGGATGCCTACGGACGCATGCATAAGAATAGTTCACGGCCAGCTTGATGGGACGTTTCAGGCAGGATTCAAGTGGCTGTGCACCACCCAATGCGCTGTTGCCACACGAGACGCTGCTAGCGTCGTACTTATGTTAAGTATCCTCTATGAATACCAAATGTGCATAAGCATTTCCTTATCAAAAGTAACTTCTTATAGCTTAAGTATTTTCTTATTCTATAAGTGACGACTATGAATTCGGCCCTTAGAGCTTATTAAACTTAGAGCTTATTTTCGAAGTTTCGACGTTTCCTCCCCGGACACCCTGTGTATGTGTGTGTGTGTGTGTGTGTGTATATATATATATATATATATATATATATATATATATATATATACCAACAAAACTATTCACATGGCTGGTGCGTGGGCTGGCGGGAGAGTGCACGGAGCGAGTCGCTCGTCAGCGTCGCTGCGGGCGATAAGAGAAGGGCGGTGGCCCCGCCCAGCCCCGTGTGCACGCACCGCCACTCGCCCACACACGCCCCGGACCGAGCCCGGCACGCGGTTCGGCAGCCACCACACTCATACACGTGCGCCCATGGGCTGCCCCCACCCCCTCAACAAGTCTTAAGGAAAAATAAACATTTTCGTAAACACGTTCATTTCTTCATTTTTCTACCGGGAGAGGTGGATCAGGATACCAACTGATGTCACTGCAGTGCCTCTGACCAGGAGGTCCTAGGTTCGAGTCCCGACGGTGGCAGGACTTTCGGCACTTAGCTTGCCAACTAGGTCGAATTCAGTCGCCGTTTGGAAGAGAATTCTAGCGGCCGGCTGCTCTGATCGGTACTTTTTCCGTGGCTTCTACGATCAAGAGCAGGCGAATGTCGGAGCAATACGCTAATAAACGGGCTACAGATCGCGTGCGATCTTTCCTTCCTTTCTCTTGTCTTCTATTCACCCCTTACATACACACACTCACATTTACAAGCACTAAATTACCATACAATTCAGGAGACCGGTCGAGAGCTTTGAGCTTGACCCATCTGGGGCGGTGCCCCGCTTGTAGGAGATATTGTGTTTCTCAGTAGTTTCTACTTTACTTTGTACTGTTGCAATGTATTCATGTTTGATTTTGTAGTATTTCCCCCAAGCTGTATGTGTAGGTACATGTTATTGATGTTTTGGATGTGATTTCTATACTACGTTTGAAGATTTTGTGAATAAAAGTCTGCACCCATGAAATGTGTATTCTCCTTTGAAATTAGGATTGATTGATTAGTGATTCCGAGACCGTCAACGACTGTCATTAGTCCTGTACGTGTCGTGCATGTTTGTGTTCGGGAGCTGGCGGTGATCTTCCACGCTGGATGGTGAGATACGGCGCCTACCTACCGTCGGCTACCCAACCAGATTTCTCCTAACATCGAGGCACCGCCCGAGCCGCGGAAAGCTCTAAGCTCCCGACCGGTCTCCAGCGTGTGAGGTAGTGTAGTGGTTATAACTGTGTGTTGATGTAAGGGGTGAGGATAGGACAAGGAAGAGAAAGGAAAGATCGCGCGCGGTCTGTGGCCCTTTTGTCAGGGCACTGCTCCGGCATTCGTCTGGTGTCGATCGGTGAAACTACGGAAAACTACTGATCAGAGTTGCCGGCCGCTAGAATGACGTTAGGTTTCTTTATGTATTTCGTAATGATAATTATTGTAGTTACGAAATACCCTTGAATGCCCGAGCGTAAGAGTTCGTTTCTTAAATACATGTCCTTGAAACTATGTTCACAGATAAAAGATATTCGGAACATTGATGTGTAAATGAACAATGCAGTACAACCAGTAAGTTTTTCAAAAGTTCGAGATAAACTATTTGTCCGAGGTTAAAGGAGGAAAAGAAAAATATTGCAAGATTCAAATTCTATTAACTATCCTATCAAGAATATGTATCAGGCATGTATTCATTGAATATCAGTTCCTTATAAGCCAAAATAGATTGCTGAATTTAAAAAAATAATATGTAAATATACGTTTTATTATTTTATGCTTTTATGTTGCGGAAGTAGTGCTTATTAAGCTGCAAACGATTAAGCACCAACGCACACAAAACTTAAGTTTTAAAATAGTCACTAACTACGTAGTATTCTTGAATAATAATACTATAACAGAAGGATTGCTCGACAAATGCCATTAATCAAAATATTGGTACGACTTATGAATGATTTTGAAAATGAATAACTGGACTCCATATTCCCCAAAGTAAACCGTGTGCTGCCCGATAGGATGTTCTTAAACTAGGTGAAACTCCAACACGCATTAAAAACACAGATGCAGAATGAAATATACCCACGCTCACACACGCTTCACAGGAATCTCAACTCGCAACACGACGCACTGGACCACGCTAAGCGCGTACACACAACACTCCTAGACCTCACGAACACAAAAGATTTCACATATAATGTACGCACATAATTTTACATCACATATTGCCACATGACATTAAACGATTGAGATCGATACAAAAGTTAAAGTCCCAAGTAAAATCTTTCCTGCTGCATAAGTATTTCTATACAATTAGAGACTATACCGAGAATCAAAGATGGAAGTAATATTAATTTGAACAGTGTTATTTAATGTACTATTTTTGGACGGTATAATTCTAAACAACCGTAACAAATATTGTACCTCAGCTTCTAGATCAATGGCCCCCACGTCGACCAGGTGTTTCGTCCAGTTTCCCTAATCCTTTGACCGAATACTGAGATGCCCCCTTGATTTGCGGACATATATATAACTATGGCTCTCAAGTGTGGTCTCTAACAAAAGCACGGGAGTCCATGCAAATAAGATGCAGAGACATATGGAGAGGAAAATTCTCCATATAACACTAAGAGATAAAATTAAATGCGAGGAAACGAGAAAGAAACAAAAATACAAGACAATGGAGAAAGTATCTGGGTGAACACCATGAACTTAAATGGCACTGGGGTGGTCATGTTGCCTGTCAAGATCCAACCAGGTGGTCCCACCGTGCTACGTTTTGGGATCCAAGATACGGCTGGCGCAAACAAGGACGACAACAGAAGAGATGGTCCGATGTGTTCAAGAAAGAAGTGGGTGTAAAGGGGTGTCAAGTAGCAAACGACAGACCAGTTTGGAAGAAACTTAAAATCAATGTGCAAAAACTCTGATACGTAATACAGGTGTACCAACTCACATCCCCGCTTTTGTGGGAGGCCTTAGCCCTCAAGGGACCCGATAGGCTTAAATAAATAAAAATAAATATAATCATGACGTAATGCATATGTGTTCACTCCCAGTGCACGCCTTCTAGAGTTCAGTGGAAAATACATTTATTCAAATTATCTTTCTCTACATCGTCGCGGGAGGAACTCGATTCCTTCACGAAGGGCGCGATGAGAGAGAGGAGCCCAGACATACAGCTGACATCCCCTCGCAAATAGAAGCTACTACTTTTCTTATCATTTCTTGTCGAAACGATTATTTCCTCCCGTATTGAGAATTCAATTTCTGTATGGCTTAGGGCAGGGATGCCAGATTTAAGAAGTCGTGCACACAACACACTTCTCCCCGTTGCGCGTCACACACAGTTTTAATTTTACACAGGTTGACATTCGAAGTAAATAATAAATAAAAAGCGTTCTGCACGGCTTTTGAAGTACGCAATTACAGCTATCTGATGATAAAACGTAGGGGTCGTCCATAAATTACGTAACGCTAAAAGGGGAGGGAGGAGGGCTGAGGCAGCGTTACACTGCGTTACACAAAGATAGGGAAGTGCGTTACAAGGGGGAGAGGGGGTATCGAAAATACTTGAAATTTGTATTACGTAATTTATGGACGGCCCCATAACACATAATTATTATTATTTAATTTGTCTGCATTCTGGCGGATAAAATTCGAAACAACGTGGGCTTTATATATCTCAATTTGCATATGATTTCAATGACGACCAACGTTCTTATGATATTTATACAAGAGAGTTAGTTAATGAAGGCAAAATAGAGGTATTTTACTAAAAAAGAAATGTATTAGTAAAGTAGGTATTTACAGGCAACACAGAATTCGCAAATAATATTCCTAATACCTCAAAATGGATAAGTAAAAACGCACTTTTCAGTTAACACGTTCACTGTCGGTGAAGCTTTAAAGCGTCAATTTTAGACGTGCAGAAGTGCCGCTGACGTTTATAAGCGTTATACATTCTAACTGGTCCTACACTGTATTTCTCAGGTGGCACTGTGGAACATTTCATATCGAGTCAGCGGCAGTCAACGTGTTAAAGGAATAAAATAGGGAAACAGGCGAAAATCTGCAGCCAAATGATTACTAATGTCAAAGGCGCGCTCGCGTTTGGACGGTTTGGTCCGAGGGCACGCGGCCGTTGTCTCAAGGAGCTGGCTAAGGGCTGCCCTGCCCCGCCCCTCCCGTCTTGTCTCGTCTCGTCTCGTCCTGACCTGCCCCGCACCCTCCAGACCCCGCCCCGTCCCGTCCCGTCCCACCTCGCCCCACCCTGCCCCATGCAGTTTCCCCCACTCCACCCCGTCCCGCCCCGCCCCACCCTGCTCCGTCCAGTTTCGCCTTCCCCGCCCCGCCCCGCCCCGTATCTTCCCGCATGCGTCTGCGTCCGCGCCGGGCTTATCTGGCGGCGGCGGGCTATCAGCCCCTGGCAACAGCAGCGGCGGCGGCGACGGCGGCGTACCTCCACCCCGCCCTGCACTCCGCGCCAGGTGCAGCGCGGCCCCCGCCCACGCCCCGCCCCGCCCCACGCATCACACTCCCGAATCGCACAACTGGCATCTTAGGATGGCTGGGTTGGACATCTACTGATATGGGGTTGGCCATAAATTACGTAACGCTGAGGGGGTTTAGGACACCGTTACGCTGCGTTATATAGGGGTAGGGGTATATTGGCTTACTGTAACGTAACACTAATTTCTTTTTACATTTTTCAACATTTGAAATAATTCCCTTTTTTTGAGTCTTACATTACAACATTAAAATATTAAGGAATTAATTTAAAAACAAAAATAAATTAATGTTAGAAGACGTAAATTGTCACAAACTGAGATATTCTTTCATTATTTTTTATTGAAACTGTAAGACTGCGAAGAAAATATTAGAAACTGATATGTGGTTCATTCTAAAATCCGTTTAAATTGACGCAGTACACTCTCACCCATGACGGCTGGTGCATGGCTTGTGATCAAATATTTTCTCACCTACGGATCCTTCCTTCACTCCCAATTGGGACCCACTTCTTGCATTCACAAGGGCAGCGGTGTTGTCGCAAGCGTTACGTAATTATTTCGGGGGGTTTCAATCACGCGTTACTGGTGCGTTACAGAGGAGAGATGGAGTATTCAAAATACTCCAAATTTGCATTACGTAATATATGGAAGGATGAATGTAAGATAAATCACTTACAATTGAAGCGGTTGCGCCTACTTAATAATCACACTCATTTCACATAACCGAAATAAAAATCGTAAGATTTCCTTCAAAAACAATTCCGAACAAAAAAAGATGTACAGAGAGATTTAGTAATTTATAGATTTGTTCATATAATAAATCACACTATTACTACATACAAAAAATAATTGAATGCGTTTATAGAACATGACACAAAACTAAAACAAGGAAAGAATTTGCCATTCAAACATATTCCTACACATCATCAAAACTGTTTAAACAAGGTACAATTTAAAAAGAAAATAAACTTTAAATAGTAATAAGTAGACATTCAAATCTCTGGCAAACATATTTTCGTACGAAACTACTATTCTCCGCCTCGCCCTGCATCAGCACGCACAGGTACACCCGTTTGATGGATTCGAAGGGGAAGTGAGAGCGGACCCATGCTCTCAGTCTCCCAGTCAGTCTTCCCAGGCAGGCAAGTAGCTCGTGCGGGCGCGACCAAGAAATTGCCTGGCTTATAGAAATTAAGGCTATCATTAAGTTGCCCCAACCCCTGCAATCCTGAAAGGGCACTTTTGATATTTCTACGCAACAATTTTAAGGGAGGCTCTCCAATTATGAATAGTAAATATTCATTACTACAAATCATTGAGGTACGATGTTATATCCGAGTAGTTAATGTGTTGATTTAAGAAGAAAAACGAATTTGTTAGGAAACAGTTTTGAAAGGCACTAGATACGGTTTAGAACTGCATAAAACATATTTCGATGTTCTTGGGCTGACAATTGTTGTAAAGTTGAAGCAAAATGAAGAAACATACATCGCATAGAAACGAGACTTTGAGTCTTTAGACCTAAAATGAATGTATTCCTTACGTCGTTTAATAAAATATATGGAAATTCATTGTTTTTTTCAACCACATATCATTACACTGTGTGAAAGATACAACCAGCGAAAAAGGTCGAAATTAATACAAGTAAAATATTGTAGGCGATAATCATGTTTGCGAATGCATTTCGCCTTTCTTTTAGAACAGGGGTGTCCAACTTGCAAGGTCTTAAGGGCCACAACTAAAACCTTTAATGCGGTTGTGGGCCATATTTTCATTACTCGGGCGATCCACACCTGACTTTCACGTAATGTTGATCTCGGCAGTTTGTGGCTGCTCTGAAACGGCGTGTGAGTGGAAACGTGCATGTGCATGTGTGTAACCGTGCCTGATATCAGGTCTTACCATGCTCAACGCTGTGAAACACATTAGGATGATTTCTAAAATTAGTACAAAAAAATCTTAAATCTGAACGAAACTTTTTTTACATCGAAGGGGCGTGGCAGGGCACGTGCGCTATGCGCGCAATGTTCTCGCGCGGCATGGATGAAAAAATGATTGATTTTGCGTGATTATCGGCGCGTCAACTACTGAGATCATTAATCCCGTAAGTGTAGTGTCTTTCATCGGGATATGGCGGTGATCGTTCCTCGCTGGATGGCGAAATCCGGTGCCGACCTACCGTTTTCCCTCAACCAGGTATTTCCCACCTGCGGGGCAAGCTCTAAGCTCCCGACTGGTCTCCCGGCATGTGTGGTAATGTAGTGCATTTTAGTGTAAGTGTGAGTGTAAAGGGTGAGGATAGGACAAGGAAGAGGAAGAAAAGATCGCTCGCGGTCCGTGGCCCGTTTGTTAGGGTACTGCTCCGGCATTCGCCTGGTGTTGATCGGAGAAACCGAGGAAAACTACCGATGAGAGCAGCCGGCCGCTAGAATTCTCCTCCAGACACCGACCGAATTCGACCTAGCTGACACGCTTGTGTCGAAAATCCTGCCGCCGTGGGGAGTGGAACCTAGGGTCTCCCGGTCAGAGTGACTGCAGTGACATCAGTTGATGCACTGAGCCATCTACTTATTTTTTATTTATTTATTTATCAAAATACAGTAAAAACTGTATATGACATCTCCCGGTATGAATGAAAAGGATTTTTATTTTTTACAAAAAAGCTTTCGCGGGGCAATAAATGGCATCGCGGGCAGCCAGTTGGACAAACCTGATTTAAAAGGTATTTAACGTAGGTGTAGCTTTCAGGACAAGTAAAGTTTCACGACACACATCAACTCTCCATTTATTTATTCTCCAACAACACCGTCTCAGTGAAAGCACAGCGCCCATCGCTATTCCATTACAATGTTTATGTTTGGTATGTAACACTACAACGTTTACACACTGCGCCTATTGAGGAAGTACATACGACTGCCTCTTTAATGCGGACTGCAAAAATCCGCCGAAGTTTGGCTTATCCTTCTGGCACTTCATTCTCGTTTGTCTTTCTCAGATCTGCACGTCGTTAAACCTGATCAGTTAAAACAGAGGGCAGGACTCGCCCTGTAGTTGCATGAACCTGCACGTAAAGAAGCAAACCAACGAAAATGAATCTACAACAGAAGGATCTACATTGTTAAAAACCTAGATCTTCCCTACCTTGAAACTTTCCTTATTAATCAATATGAACCTTGATTTTTCTGAATGAATTATTAATGCCATAGTCATTATATTTACGAAGATTTTTATAATTATTTTACTTATCAGGATCCTTTCAGATTAAAAAAAGTGTTCACGAAAATGAATTAATATCGTTAAAAAGTTTACCGAAGTCAATTAAAATGGCATATGTTACGAAATATCATTGCCACAGAATCTCCTAATCTGTAATCGCTCTTGGTTATATTAATGCATTGCATTGCAAGTGCTGCTTAACTTCAAATAAAGGATACACGATATTATACGTATTGACACTGTCAAAAAATAGTAAACATGTTCAAAAAATCATAACGTTTAGAATGAATTCTACCGGGTCAAAAATTGTGTAGATGTCTGCATACGACCACATGTCTTCCTCCATTGTAAGGATGACTGAGTGAACTTTTGTGTGAAGAATATTCGATATCTTGAAGTCGAATCGTCACTCTCTACGCGAATACGTGCATATACGAGCCACTCTTCGCCGCAATTGCAGTGTACAAAGAGAACTTTCTTAAATTCTTTTTCTTCAACACAGATGCTGAAATAATTATTTCGGGCGTTTTGAAAATTAATTCAATACTTCCAGTCTCCTGATCGCTAAAACGCTGAAATCATTTTTTTGGGCGTTTTTCAAATGAATTCAATTCTATCGCTAAAATTGAACTAATTTTTCTTAACAATCTGTATTTCATTCAGAGAAGTATTCTCTAAGGCGGTGTGACGCCCTCTCTATGCACAGCGAGGACCCACAAGGGAAGTCTCCAGATAATTGATTCATTGATGATTCAGAGCGCGTCAACTGTTAAGGTCGTCGGTACTGTATGTTTTTATTAAGTGAGTTGGCGAAGACCTTCCCCCGCTAGAGGGAAGGGCGAGGTCTGACGCTGACCTACCGTCGCCTTACAGGTATCTCCCACCAGCGGGGCACCGGCCCAGCCGGGACAAGCTGGAAGCTCCCAATTGCTCTCCCGACAAGTGCGGCAACATAGTGCATGTAAGTAGTACATATGCAGTTAGTAAGGGGTGAGGATAGAACAGGAAAGAGAAAGGAAAGATCGCGGATGGTCCGAATGGCCCGTTTGTTAGGGTCCAGCTCAGGCCACTAGACAACGACTGCTCTCGAGCGAGCTAGCGTCGCAAATCCTGCTACCGTGCGGAGTGGAATCCCAGGACCTCAGGCTCTACAGTGACGTCAGTCGACGCCCTGAGCCACTCCGCGCTCGAGTGCATCCAGTCGGTGCATCCGCACGGGCCAGTCGACGCCGCCGTCGCCGCCACTTGTCTACAGCGGCGCTGATTCATTGATGCTGGTGACATTGTGCATAAATGTTATCAGATGAAGTGTCCGAGGGTAAAGACTAAGCACTCTTCTATCTCGCTCTCGCTCTCTCTCAAAGATAACGCATTAAGTTTTGGCGAATGCCTTCTGACATACTTCACTAACCCATAGATCTGTAGGAAACCAGCAAGAGCCTCAGCCCAATTAATGGTAGTCCAGCACCAACAGATGGGATGGATTTTAAACAAGTCCTAGCTAATTCTCTTCTTCTCGAAGGAAAAATCGGATTCGGGCACTGCTCGCAAATCCAGTCTCCTAATTGCAGTAGCTTAATTTTATTCGATGTTCATAGCAAGGTTAATATTCTTGATTCGAATAACTACACAGTGATTCTTAATAATACCACACAAGATTTCTGTTCATTAGTATCAAGCAGTTGACCTTGAAATGTATGTCAAGAACAAACACTCTTAAATACTTCAAAGTTTCTTTCTGATGAAAATCTCCACTTTCCGCTTTTCAAATGACAAAGAATCATGACAATAATTAAGACATTTAACTCCAATAAAAATTCATTATCAAGTTATTTAACGGTGCATAATTGAAAATAGATAAAATAGAAATATAGAGAATATAACGGAAAATATAAAAAAATTGAATTTTCTACTCAACCATATTTCGTGAATTTTTCTAAAAATGAAAGGGTGGGGCTTACATGTGTTATGACTTGTTCTTATTGTCATTTATAGGGCCATTCCATTTTAGGTGGTCCAGCACGGGCCACTGGAACACCTCGAAAAAACTTCATATTTTGTACATAAATTTCCTTAAGTTTTGGCTGTTCAAAAACATGTTTAACTTTTTTATTGTACCTGGTTTACAAATGGCGGCCATTTTTCGTGTTTGGAGACATTTACTCTTTTCTAAATTACTCAGCACTAGGTTGTTCTAGCATTCTAGAATAAAAAGCATTCAATTTAGTATATTCTGGTATGCAAATCGAAATATTATTTACATATCTTCTATGTTTTTGTTTGGGAAATATTTGCTACCAATCTATGGAACGTGAATGAACGAAATTCGATTTTCAGAGAGTAATTTCTTAAAGAAAGAACAGTATCACAACCGTAATTTTTTCTGTGCTTTTATACATAACAGTATAGTTACTATCTGTAAAATATCATTGGCATATATCGTCCCACTTGAAAATTACATCCTCTGGAAAATTGGAATTTTGGATTTTTTTTCCAAATTTTGAACTGTAATATCTCTGTTGAGGGAACACATAAAAATCTGAAAATTTCACACATGCTAGACCGCTAGTTATACCAAACTTCAGTAAAATTTTCAACTTTTAGATTTAACTCGAAGAATTTTTTTAAAAATTGAAAACTTACGAAAAAACGGCTTCATTTCCACATTCAGGGTACGTTGTGCCAAGTAGTAATAATATTATTTGAAGCTATTTTAAACTAAAATTTACATTGATTTTAAATAATTAATTATACTTTATTATTAATAAACATAAAACTGGTCTAATATATACTTTTCAATATTACGTATATTACTTTACTTTAAAACAAACTTACAACTTTACATTACGTTTGTAATTGAAAATATGGTCATCTTGGTTTTAAAAGCTGAACAAGCTAAAACAAAAATTGTTTATATAAGATAACGAATAAACACGTGCTTGATTTTTTGATCTCTGTTAATTAATAGTATGGACTTATTCTTGAGTGTAGGCAAGTGAAACATTAATTCAAATTGAATTAATGCACTCAAAAATGAGTCCATACTACAACGAATAAATAAATTCAGCGCTTTCTTAAGTTTTTCGCGTTTAAATTGCCATTCTGCTTACTATGTATTCCATATTTTATGGTTTGGAAACTCTTTTTATAGCGCGTAGTCACATTGTGACGATGCATCGTCATGGCATCCAATTTCCCAACAACAACAACACAACAGAACAGCGCAGTGGACGCTAGAGTTCGAACTAAGGGATGCAATTTAATAGGAACTCGTTCTAAAAATACAAACGGACGCTTATAAAGATCGAGGCATTTGAATTATGACAGAAACCGTAAAAACTGCAATTCTTCCAAAAAACTGACAAGAGGTAGTGTAATAAAGAAGGGCAGAATAGTTTTCACGAGCGTGTATCCTAGAACGCCCACGTTGGTTCCGGCGCGGCGGCAGTAGCTCCGGCCAAGACAGACAGAGAGAGAGAGAGAGAGAGAGAGAGAGAGAGAGAGAGAGAGAGAGAGAAAGCAGAGGAAGAAAAGGAAAGAGAGAGAGAGAGGGGGGGTTGAGGATGTGCCCACAATTGAAGACGGTTAAATCTGGTATCGTGCCCTGCCATAAGCGCCCAATGGATGTATCCTGGAGGGAACACTGCAGGTATGAAGAAATACATTCGCACAGTGGATCAGTGCACGGAAACAAGGAGTTCGTTATGTTTACAGCAGCAGCAGCAGGCACTGAAAACACAAAGAATGGGTTATTTTTTCAAAAGTTTAATTCAATTAAAGCCAGCAAACGCGTAATATCTGACCTCCAATCGTCACCCCAGAAAATTGACAATAAGAGAGCATACTGAAACCTAACTCACAAGCACAGTTAAAATTTAATCAGAATTACAAATAATAATAATAATAATAATAATAATAATAATAATAACAATAATAAAGACTGAATACTTGAAAGACACGACAGTGTGTGTAGTTACTTCCACTGGGATATCTGTACCGCCCTCGAAGTTCCAAAGATAAGCTCCAAGTGGTACGAAAACTCACCAAAACCGGTGACATCTGTTGGACTTTATACAATATTGTAGGACCAACAAATTCAAACGGATCGCACAATAGCAGCAAACAAACCGGATATTGTAATCCGAGATTAGGAGAAAAAAGTTGTGTCTACATGTAGGTGTTGCGTATCTTGCGATAAAGCGTCGTTACCAAGGAGGCAGAGAAAGTCTTAAATATAAGAGTTTGGAAATTGATAACAGCCGAACGTGGGGCGTAAAAGCACAGGTCGTACCGATAGTTATCGGAGCTCTAGGATTTGTTCCGAAAAATTTGTGTAAGAAGTTTGTTAAATTTCCATGCCATTCAAAAAGACTAGGAAGTTCAAGAAATAACTTTACATGGAATAGCTCACATTGTGCGCAAAGTATTGTAGAGACAACGACAGTCCCTAGATCTGCTCCCAAGGGAGCTGGTTGAAAACTGGAGTAGATTTTATATTCAGCTGCCTCATAAAATTTTAATCGTGATGTAGGGGAATAATAATAATAATAATAATAATAAATAATAATAATAATAAAATAATAAGAATGTCTATTTCTGGAGAGGCTGAGGCCGTAAGGCCTGCTCTTTCCGCCTAACCACTAAAATATTACATTTACGTAATCACAATTGAGGCATTCGGGGCGGAAACAATGGTACTGACATTTCACGTTACTTCGAAAGTTAAATGATCATATTTGCTACCGGAAATGTGCTGCACACAACTAATGAAACACAAAGTATGAATGTATTTTCTAGTTGTCAATTTTCTGTACTCTAAAGCTAACACGGTTTATAGAAGAGCCCATGTTTTCTTATTTACAGAAGACGTGGAATGTTAATAATTTTTCTTTCACAAAACGTCAGAAATTATTCCCTACCCCGAATGCCTCAAATGGGGTTTTGGACATTACAAGAAAAGAGGAGGGGCAAGATTTTACATTTATAGCTGGGATGCATGACGAGGGACCATTCAGCATACGCCTTAAGCGATTGAGGGACCCAGGAAACCTCAATCCGGATGGCGTCTTAGAGCCGTAACACAAGGAAAAGGCGTACGATTATGTTCACATTCTTCAGAACGCACATTTATTTAAAAAACACAGTGTAAAAAAGCACAATAAATAACGGTGTAAAAGCAAAAGGCTAGAGCAACGCGCCGGCGGCGGTGCACCTGCAGGATGTTGACGGCGTGGGCAGAAGGAGCGGTAGTCGAAGTCGTCGTCGATGCCGCGCCGCACGCCCGAAGCATTTCACCAGCGCCGAGATCTCGGGCGTCGACAGCAGTGGTACAGCCCGTTTCTTGTGCATCACGCAGCGGAATCGGCGGGCGTGATCACGCCCGTGCGGCACTGGTCGTGCTCCAGGAACGCTGAGGCACCCACCGTCTCAAAATCACACGACACTTTCACTCTAAAGGCCGACATACACGTCACAGTTCCGTGTAGATTCTCGTACGGTTCTGTATAGAAACGTCAAGATCTCAAACTGAACGTGTGAAAGCAAAAGAGTAGCGTATGCACGGTCTATACCAGACTTTACGCTTTCTGCATGAAACGCCACAAGCTGCCGCTAGGGGGGGGGGGCTACCGGGAAACAACTGAATGCGGCGTCCCGAGTACTTTCAGTGATGGTATTTCTGTGCGTGCGTTTCCGGCTGTGATCTTGATTTGGTATTAATTTAAACCATGAGGAACATAGAGATAAAATTGGAAAGCAGGGATAAGGAAGAGGTCGTTTAATCACAATATATCACTTCATACAATCGCACCTTGACACACCTAACCCCAAAATCGACATGGCCGATTACCGTTAGTGAAGCGATTCTGTCGCTAGAGGCGCTGAGTCAAGCTGTATTACGAACTCCATGTTCGTAATTTTTCCTGTTTTTTCTATGCAGGACAAATTACGAACATGTCCATATTTTCTTATGTAGAAAGCGTAAAGTCTGGACTACATGAAGAATCTACACGAAAACTGTAGCGTGTATATCGGCCTTAAGAAGGGATCACTTTGACAGGTCAGGAAACAAACGAACGTCGTGCAGAGCGATGACATGGCACGAGAATGTGATGAAGCCATTTTACAGTGAGCGGACTGGAAACAAAAGCACTGACAAAATGAGTGCACGAACATAACTTGCCAGCAGTAGCCAAGCAGTAGCTGTCCCCCCTTATAATAATCTCTCTATAAACTGGGCAGCTGCTTCGAAGCAACGAAAGTGACACCCTCGGGAAGTACGTATATTGGCCCGATTTACAAGTTTCCTTTTGACGAACGGTTCCGGAATTTTTAGCGATCGCGCGCATGCGCAGAGACGTTTCTGGGGTTATAGGAACCACACTCAGTGGTACGCACGTTCGCTCAGATCTGGCGGATCGTTCGTCGAAATCATTTGTGGAGGTTGGTAAGGAATAATCGTAAACTGGCTTACAAACGACAATCAAAAAATGCAACCATTTCGGTTTTAAATGGCAATTTTGCCCTTTGAAGGTGAGTAGAGTTTCTATAGGCGTGCGCTATTTATGAAGGTGTAAGTTCATGTCTAAGGTAAGACGTTATGACTTCGAGGTACGTAACGTGACTTTTAGTGGATAACGTCGCTATCTTACGCGTAGCACTAAAATTCCCCTATTGTTTCCGCACCACAAAAGAAATAGGAAAATGGCTGGCCTGGATAACCAAGGTCATTAATGGTGAAGGGCCGCGATTGCCTTGGCTTCAAGGTTCGCGGGTTCTAATCCCGACTCGGCCATGGATGTTTGTGTG
>JAHLJT010003656.1:39085056-39108371 GCA_031308135.1 Acheta domesticus | reverse complement strand
TAATGCAATTAAAAACATATATATATATTGTGTTTTAATGGAACATCAGTGGCTTGATGTAATATTATGTTTGCAACTGTTATGCATTCTTGAATTTTCTCATTGTGTAAAAAAAATACATTCCAAAGATATTTCTCAGAAAAATAAAATTGTGATTCATTGAATTATCTCCACAAAGGCCCACCAATGTGATCTTTTTTCTTATGACAACAGTTTGCAGACATCTATGCAAATATGATATTGCACATGATTTTTGTTGATTTTTCAAAAGTAATTATCAAATGTTAATACTACATATTGCTATGGGGTTATATATAGCTTTCGGAGGCTGCTGGGGTTATGTGTGTTTGGTGTGTGCAAAGGGTGCTCTGTTGTAACCAAAGTGAAGGTCCCAGGATTGCTTGGGCTGGGCCCTCCTACCAGATTGAGCACTAAGCATTTTCAGGCTTTTAAAAAGTGTTGACCTGTGATGATTACAGAGAGAGATGGTATATTTATTTTTTATTTTTTTCTGAAATGATGCATTAGTTCCCATGACTAGTTTCATAAGAAGAAAGGAATGAGCGCAAGTGCAAAATGTTTTATTTCTTAGAATTTTTGAAACCTGAAGGTGTAATTACTCATATACTGTCCATGTGCATCACAATCATTTTAATTGTATATTCTATTATAATAAAAAGCATATGTTACAAATTAATGTTATCTTTTACCTAATCATATTCTTCCTAGTATTTTCCCTTCACACTACACAAAAAATAAAAAAAAAACAATTGGAAAGATAACACAACTTTTCATTGCCTTTGAACAATAAGAATTTCTTTATTACTTCATAATGTTTCAAATTTACTTCATAGATTCTTTATTTCTTGTAAAGTTCATAAATACATTAATACAATAAGGGCTAATGCACAAAACAAAATTGAATTCTCAGCTGTCTGTCCACAAAACGCCATTTTCAAACTGAACTAACACTACTAGCTTGGCGTGGCGTCCCAGCTAATGTTTAAAATGTGTTAAAACTAGTGGAGCTACAGCAGCACATACTTTCTCACAGTTTTAAACTGGCTATTTTCGAGAATTCAGAGATACTCGCCATTTTTTCAAGCATCCCTTCTATCCGAGAAAAAATTAAAGAACAAAATTTGAAGCCGTTTTTGAGAAAAAAGTTTGTATATTTTTTAAATTGCCTATATTTCGCGCCAAATTACACAAAACTACTCATATTTTCAACAACTTGAAAAAATGAACAACTCAAGCTGTTGCATATGTTTCTCATGTAATCGAGGCATCTTCCGTTTGTTCAAGTGAACCTCAACTTGCAAACCTTTTGGTTTGGACTATTCTTTACCGGGAAATTTCTGTCTTTCGTTATCCCGAAATTGGCCGAACTGACAATGGATGAAAGACGTCACAGGAACCTTACACTACTTACTACGGCTGACATTAATAATATCTAAGCAAAGAAAGTGAATAGGCTTGTCAAGAAATCTGTGGAGAACATTTGTTGTATCTCGTAAATATTATTTGAAGCAATTCATAAAAATGATATTAAATTCTATGAAATCAGCGAAAAAATGAAAAAAAAGACGTATAAAAATGGGTCAATCGCTTCTGTCATGGCATAAAATGAATGTATACTAAAAGCAAAGAAAAGTGAAAAGAAAAAAAAAAGACATTTCATTCAAATTCTGCCCTATAATAATAATGTTACCGATAAATAAATGAAGATGTAGATTTGTTTTAAGCATGATATATTAATATCCTAAGAACATCCAGGCAATTATATAATCTAATCCATACTAATAAACCATTTGAGCATTTGCTAGTATCATTGGTGCGAATGACAGAAATGTAAAAATTACGGAAACGAAATCGTAGCATGACGTGTAAACACTACGTAGGAATACGTAGGAGCCTACGTAGAGGTCGCAGTATTACGTGAAGGAACCTGCAAACCTCTCTTGCTTCAATAGAACTCGTTGCATCACACAATGAGTGGTTGTGAATACTTGATTAATGCCTGCCCACACAGCTGTCAGCTATTTGCCGGAGTTTGTCACCTTCACAATACGAGCATTACTTTACACTTTCGCTTCAGCGGCTAGATATGTATTATAAAAATGCAACGAGCACAAAGCATATAAATCAATGTCGATGAAAACGACAGCGAGTTTCAAGAAATCCACCATGGAAAGAAAACCTACATGTTTCGAGCAAATATCCTATCCAGTTCTTACTTCTGATTTCGCACAATTATTCTTTGCACGACTCGGTGAGTATTTCACGTGAGCTTACTAAATTCTCGAAGGAAAATCAACAGAATTATACAGTTTTCGTCTCAAGTCTGATTATTAAGTAGAGATTTTTCTCAAGTCAAATTATCCTGTGAGAAGTAATTGCCTATCCAGTCGGATAGCAAATTAAGTTTTTTTGAGGCGATACCGACATATAAATCATACAAAATAGTCATTTTGTTAGCAAAATTCATAAATACACAGATTAGTGCAACTAGAGTGATTTATTTTCAACTTGTGACTGTACGCAGAATAGAATTCACAATTTTTTGCTATTTACTGACTAATTAATTTCTGATGGGTAGCATGACAGCAAAATAAGGCGATATTGCTATATAAATCACGCCAATATTTACTCTGTACTTCGTTTTCCCTGCAATAATTTGGAAGCAGAACCCTAACATAATAAGAAAACGGATAAAGCAAGATGCTTAAAATGCATCCCATTAGGATAAATTGCCCCGTAGCACGTGGGTGAGAGGGGTCTAAGTTGGCGTATTTACATTCGCAGGGTGGCAGACGTGCAAATGGTGGGGGGGGGGGGGAGGGCTGGCGCGGGCTCCGGCCCAGCTGGCGCAGGCTGCGCCGCCGTTCGCCGCCAGATCTTCGCGCCGCGCCGCCCGCCCGCCCGCCCGCCTAAACACCTCGTCTTCGCGCGCGCTTAGCGAACGCCTGTTAACCTCGGGGCAGCGGGCGGGGGAGGGAGCGGAGCTGGGAGGGCCGGGCCGGGCCGGGCCGGGCCGGGCCGGGCCGGGCCGGGCCGGAGTGGGACGGGTGCGGACATGAGGGAACGGGAGGGGGGCTGGAGGATTGGGTAGGGAGAGGGGGGAAGAAACGGAGCGGGACAGGACGGGACGGGACGGGAGGGGTCGGGAAGGGGGTCGGGGGTGAGTGCGGGAGGGGAAAGAACGGGGCGGGACGGGACGGGACGGGGCGGGGCGGGGCAAAGCGGGTGGGACGGAGCAGGCGGGTGGGGCGGAGCGGGGCGAGGTGGAATGGAACGCGACGGGACGGGACGGGACGGGACGGGACGAGACGAGACGAGACGAGACGGGACGGGACGGGACGGGACGGGACGGGACGGGACGGGACGGGACGGGACGGGACGGGACGGGACGGGACGGGACGGGACGGGACGGGACGGGACGGGACAGGACAGGACAGGACAGGACAGGGACGGGACGGGAAGGGGCGGGACAGGGCGGTAATGTAATGGGAGTCGTAGGCGGGGTGGGGCGTGGCGGGGCGTGGCGGGGCGTGGCGGGGCGTGGCGGGGGCGTGGCGGGGTTTGAACGTGGCGTGGCGGGGCGCTTGCAGAGTGGACGGCGGTCGCTCAGGCGCCCGCACCGCTGCAGCGGCGGCCTCGAGCGTATTCTGTCGGTACACGAAGCAGATATCCTCGGGAGCGGAAGTGGCGGGGGCGGGCTTGGGGGGGGAGAGCGAGGCGGGGGGCGCACAATGAGGCTGGGAGAAGGGCGGGTGGAGGCGGGAAAGGGGCTGATGATAGAAGGGGGGTTGTAATTAGTGATTCAGTGTGCCTCAACTGCTAAGGTTTTAGTTCCGTAGGTGAAATGCATGTTTTATCGCAGGGGGTGGCGGTGATCTGCGGATGGCGAGATCGGCGCCGACCTACCCGGCTTGCGGGGTTTCCCCAACCAGGTATCTCCCACCAGTGGGGCACCGCCCCAGCCGGGACTTGTAAGTGTTGAGTAAGGGTGTAGGGGTGTAGTACTTGTACGTGTTGAGTAAGAAAAGGGGTGAGAATAGGACAAAGAAGAAGAAAGTTTGCGCACGGTCCGTAGCCCATTATTGATTGGGGGAACCGGAGAAAACTATCGATCAGAAGAGCCATCCACTAAAATTCTCCTCCAGACTGCGAGTGAATTCGACGTAGCTATAAAAAGAGTTGAAAATCCTGCCCCCCTCGGGAGGGAACCCCATGCCCTCCCTGTCAGAGGCCCTGCAGCGCACGTCCTCAGCCACCCAGCCTGTGTGGCGGGGCTGTGTGGGGTGGGCGCGAGGGTGGAAATCACTCCGTTCGGCGCCTTCCGCGTCGCTCACAGGCCAAAACGACGCTCCGTAAGAAATCACCTTACCGTGCAATGAGTACATGAGATCACGAATACATTCTTTCTTATATTTATTGGAATCAGATTTAAATGCGTTTCAGAACACTTGTTTTGTTCCATAATTTTTCGGATGGTGTAAAATGCCTGTACTTCAAAATTTATTTTTATTTGTAGGAAAGTAAACATTTAAAAAATAATATATACCTAATTTACTTAGTAATTACGAAATAACGTGCTTTCCGCGTTGTTTCAGAATATTCTGATAAGTTTTAATCTTTTAATTCTAGTAACTGTACCCTACAGTTACATAGAAGAAACATTATAACTGCAAGTGTTTTTTCGACTCGTATTTGTTTACTACCCAATTTTAGAAATGAGCTATCAAAACGAATTACAAAAATTCGAAAAAAAACACTACCCCATTTTTGTTTGAATTCTGTGGCTTCATTTTGTATGGTTCATAGTTGTGACAATTTGAAAACCAAAGCATCACATTAAATGACTGATAATATCGTGAAGTTGTGAATTTCATTATCCTTCCATTTCACAGCTGCAGACGGCCTACCCTCCTATGCGCGTGTTATTCATAAAACTCAAACTAAAGAACCTACTACAAATGGTAATAGTAAAATAACAAAACTGAAAGAACACTGGAATTTCAATTAATGTCGACGTGAAGAATTTGTATAAAGACAAAAGATACAATGATATCAAACTATCTGCCACTAGGTTGCGGTGAGATCGCGCAGGAGAAGCCAAATCCAATAAAGAGTTACACTTTCCTGACTTATTTCCTGTGATTCAGGTGCCTCAGAAATTACCCATGTATCATCAGTGCTGTCCAAAGTCTCACGACAAATTGGGCAAGTTTGTTCTTCACGTTCCGTTAATTTTGGTAGCACCTGATGTAGCCGGCGGTCTCCGCTTTACTCGTAGTACGCTTACAAAAATTTAGGTATTTAAACTTCCCCACTTTGAGTTACGCATGTCTCCGACCAATCCTCTGCGAAGCTCTACTAGATAAATGCACTCTACTTCATCTCTGGTTTAACTGCGTGTGTCAGTGAACAGAATGCAGGAAATTCACAACCTACCGATGGAGATTCTACACCACTGACTACTGAAAATTCCTGTTATTTTTTTCGACAGTAGAAGTAATTAAGCACAATGTATTGTATTAAAGCTTATGAAATCTCTTGCATGAGTGTGCGAATAAAGTTTCAGCTCTCCGTCGCCACGTATCATTTAGAACTGTTGGATATTTCGTTTCTTTATCGAAAATAATCTACGTTACTGACCTTATTAAAAGCGAAGTAAATTATTTAATTTGTCAAATTCCTGGAATTTCAGAGTAAACTGTAATTAGTAGTCAAGAATTCTGACATCATGAATAGATGGCAATCCACAAAAATACACAGACCATTTGAACATTCCCGTCTTACACAATTGTCAAGTGTGTTGCATATTCATTTGCCTGGGAGACAACGTACGTAATACTAAGCTAAAAGACCGTGAGGAGACTGACGTTCTTCCCTTCGAAAAAACACCATATATTCACATTTTTAAGTTGAATTATTATCACAGATCTGATCAGAGTTTCTTGAAAATTGTTCATTCAATATTTTGGTTAAAGTTCGTTTATTATAAGAACTATCCCCATTACACTTAACGCCCATTGGAAGTTATGCCAGAGCTGTAGACGGTGAGACAAGATTAAAGATTCCACATTCTTTGAGATACCACCATACAAGCTAGTCATTCCTATTGTCAACTCAATATGACACATCCACAACATTGAGATTCGTGACGGGAAGAACATTTTATATAAATCAACGGTATGTCCTTTGTCCATAAAGTGAGACTCTTTCGAAATAAATATAAGAGACTCTTGTCAACGGAATGAAGCGATAAGACTTGAGAGTACGTGCTGTTTTTTAAATATATTTTTAGAATCAATCATCGAATATATACTACAGGCAAAAATTAATGAAGTGTCAAATAATGAGTGCATGTACATTATATCTTTCAACATATGCGAAAGGATTTTAGAAAAGATATACCTTTTAAAAGTCGTGTAGTCACGGTACGATACAGTCGTATAAGTTAAATATTTGTATGACATTTATGTTAATAAGTTTCATCGATATTGTAACAGAAAAAAACACAAAGTTTTTAAATTTATAGTAATACAAACTTTATGATGTGATGTGGCAAACATGAAAAACGGTTACAGCTCTGAGAGAAGAGAAAACGGTTACAGCTTCGACAGAAGACATACAGAAGGAACTACACAGAACACTGGGCAAAAACTAACTGGACTGAAGAAAAGATACAACATCCACTAGCAAAGAAAGCACCATATTGAAGAATCAGGAAAAAGAACGGAAAAGAATTAGGAAAAAGATATTTTAAGACGATCATTTTCCGCAATTCACTCAGTACCTTGTCGCAAAACGCGACCGTTCGCTCAAGCCCCGCGCCAGGGCCGGCTATAATCAATAAGATCAATAGTCAAAAATCTCAAGCAAAAATATTTTCTTTAAAATCTATCTCTCCTACTTATCCACTTATTATCAACTATAAAGCAATCTCTTGGATTCCTAACGAGACTCCAATTACCTATCTTGGATTACAATTTGATACTAAATTAACTTGGGAATCACACATTATATAAAATAAAATCAATAAATAAAACTAATGTCAAGCTTCTAAAATTATACCCATTTTTGAACAAACATTCTCACTTTTCTTTAGATACAGCGTTGTCTATATTTAAATATATAACTCGCCCATCTTCGACATATGCATGCCCCATTTGGGGTGGTGCAGCGAAATCACATTTTCACAAACTAGAAGTTATACAAAATAAAGATCTAAAACGAGCATTGAAAGCACCCTGGTTCATAAGAAATGATCAAATATTACACTTACTCAGTATTCTGCCTCTAAAATCCTGGATCCTTCGTCTCTCAGACAAATCCTATACTTCCCTTACTTCTTCTCCTGCTTATACATCTTTCCAACTTGGAAAAACAGCTAATCCTTTTCCCAGAATTAAATCACGTTATTCAAAAGAACTATTACATCCTCCATAGTTAACTCCATAGTATTTATTATTTATTGTATACATTTCGTATATTTTGTACTATGTATAACCAATGTTTGTTTTTATCATTGTCTTATCAAAATCAAAAATACCTATGTCAGTTTGTATGTTAGAGGTTACTATTTAAGTTTCTCCTCATATTCTTTGCAATGTCGTATAATGTTCGCACGCTTGAAAGACAAATATTTTGTCGAACAAGCATCAATAAATATATTAAAAAAGGGGGGCCGGATATCGCTGCCGGAGGGGCGAGAGGCAAAGCGACAGCCGAGCGCAGGCGGCGCGGCGGGGGCTTCGCGAATGGTGGCGTAACACGTCCATCTATTTACTTGCACCCGATCGGCGCGGCGCGGCGCGGTGCGCTGCCAGAGCAGCTGTGGCGTAACGCTGGACCTATTTGGAGCGTTCGTTATCACTTGTGGGGAGCGCTGTGCGGCGCCGCGCCACGCCACGCCGCGCCGCGCCACGCCGAGCAGCAGCGACCTCTGTCCCCGACCGTCGCGCCGTCGCCGCCGCCGCCGCTGGCGTTGCCATGCAGCGCGCAGCCGGCACGGCGCGACGCCACGCGACAAACAGCTGACGCAAATGGGCGGAAGGAATCAGTGCCTTTACCCGTCCGGCCCCTTCAATTGCAGCACCTCACCACAATATCGGCGGCGGCGATGGTGGAACGGTTAGCGTATCGGACTGTTATACCCATGTTGGCGGGTTCAAGCCGTGGATTTTTAAGGGCGAAAAAATCCTTCGTACACCTTCCTTCGGAGGGGTAGTTAAGCCGGCTGTCCCATGTTAGTAGATTTACTGCATATAAAAGATCCGCAAGCCAAAATAAACCTTCTGAGCTAAATTCAAATCGTCTGTTTCGAGTCCCGAGTAATACCTTCTTTCTCCGCTATGTGGTGAAAGAAATGTAGCAAAATTTGCAAACGTAAGAGGACACATGGCCTGAGTCTCGCCACGTAAAATAAGGCATCAATTCAATATTTTACCTCTGACTGGAGGGTCCTAGGTTCGAGTGTCTATGATGGCATAATTTTCGACATTGGTCACATGGCTACACGAATTCAGCTACCGTCTGGGCGAGAATTCTAGCGGCCGGCTGCTCTGATCAGTAGCTTTCCGTAGTTTCTCCGATAAACACCAGGCGAATGCCAGAGCAGTACCTTTCCAAACAGGCCAAGCACCGCGAGTGATCTTTCTCTCCCATTCCTTGACCTATCCTCACCCTTTACTTACACACAGACACACACACACACACACATATGCACTAGACTGCCACACATACCGGGAGACCGGTCGGGAGCTTAGAGCTTGTCCCGTCTGGCGCGGTGCCCCGCTGGTGGGAGATACCTGGTTGGAGAAAACCCCGCCAGCCGACAGGTAGGGCGGCGTGGGATCTCACCATACAGCGGAGAAAAGATCATCGCCACCTCCAGCGAAAAAACATGTACTACGCTTCCGGAACTAATGACCTCAGCTGTTGACGCGCTCAGAATCACAATCAATATGAATCAGTTCTTGATGACGTGCACAACATAAATTAAATGCTTGGAGGAAGGTAGATACGATGGAAATAATACATTTCAATGTGCGAGAAATACAGGAAACTGTTATGTGGCTTTATCAGTTGTCAACAGTCTCACAATCTATTAAAGAAATCGATACGGATTTAGTTTAGGTATTTTGGGTTATCACATTTCCATGTTTAATATTGTTCTGCAGCGATACCAAACAATAATATTGTTGAAGAAATAAAAATTTAATTATCGCTCGTATATATTAACTCAACACTTTGGATACTGAAGCATTGAAGACTTACATTAAACAATGAAGAGGCGAACTCTTTTGACATTATACTGCTTGCCGCATTCAAGAATCTACGATGAGATAGGTACTAAATAACCACATACACTTGACCACATTAATTGCCAATGTTTCGCTTCCACAAACATCTCCAAGAAGGACACGGACGAGAAAGAGAGCAGCGTAGCCATTAGGCTTATCCGTCATCATTTCATGTCGCCCCGCTAGAGGCCAGGGAGTTGGGCCTAAGGCTGGTAAAAAAAACATTGTTTTAAAAAAATCGATATTTTTGACCAGAAATATCGATATATTACCATCGATGTTTTCGGTCCGATGTTTTCTTTACATCGATATATTTTTCCAGAAATATCGATGTGAAAAAATGCATGATATAAATAAAATTTCAAGTAACTATTTTTTTAAATTGCTCAAAACCAACAGCCACAGACATCTATCATTGTTGTGGATGCCTAGACGAAGAGATTTCTTTCTGGATATTTTTGGGGATTTGTCAACGATGTTCCACTTTATTATTATTTTAACAAAATATCTAGTATGTTTCGTGCGAAAAGTAAACGATTGACGAAACTGAAAACTGGTTCAATATTTGCTGTAGATAACTTAAGATGGGCAGAGATAAAGATGAAACTAATTGTTTAAAATAAAATTTTACCAACAGTGAACCACTGACTCACCGAAAAAAGAGAATCTTCTCCTAACTCTATTATTGCAAACATGAAACTATATTTTCTACACCTCTAAATTATCATGGAGTTACTAGATGTCCACCATATGAGTGAAATATCCACTTGTTAGATTAATGACTTAAGTACTTAAAAATGGAAACAGAGAACAGTAAAAATATCTTAATAAAATAAATATTTATTTTCTGAGAGAAAAAAATTCTGCGGTTTATTTATCTAGTTTAATTACCACTAGAGTAGAATTTGCAGTCAGAAATATTTTAAACATCGATGTTTTTAACATTGATGTTTTGGTCGATATTTGAATTGACATCGAAAACCTTTTGGCGATGTATCGATGTAGGGGTAAAATTTGCCATCACTAGTTGGGCCAGCACTGAAGGTCTGTGCAGCGACGTTCCATGGAGGCGAGGACCCCATTATATTACAATTTTCGCTTTCTCTATTGCTTGTTCCAGAACTCATTCTACAATGGTAGGAGCTGTATCATAAGAGTTCAACGGAATTGTAGGGCAGGGCTGGCCAACTTAGCAAGGCTTATGGGCCACATATCAAATTATAGTTAAGCCGCAGGCCGCTCCGTCATTTAAATTGGTTTTTATACAAATTACTGACATTATACTGAAACAAATATACACTACATCGCGCAAAATGATTCCAGTTGAAATGCCGCCAGTTGGAAAGCCCTGCTCTAGGAAGATGGACTGCTATCTCCATGTTCTGCACGGAGATTTTGGAGGGAACCCTAGGGCCTGATTAGAATCCGGCAGTCAGTAGCTGACGATGTTTATACGCGTAGAATTTTTATTTAAGAATCAATGGCAATGAGGTATTTTTCCATCTGAAACAAAGCATTGCCCTTAATCTATGTTCCCGCCATTCACGTCAATTGAATCAAGCGTAAGACAAAAACATCGCACTCTAGGAGGGACGCAGGCTTCAGTGAGAGATAACGTTGCACTATATCTTCAAGATAAGAATTCTCGCTTGTACTAAACCACTTAAGATCAAAAAATTCTGGTCGCCCTATAGTAATAATTTTAAGGATGTTGAGTCTCAATCCTTCTTGACTAGTAATTTTAATATCGAAACAAACTTTTTACACAATATTCTTCTCGAATTAATTACAGAATTATGATCAGTTTACACGATAAATATTTTATAGTAGGTGATCAAATGTACAGCGATGTACTCATTGCTCCACCAAATAACATTGATAGGTTGGACAGTATTGTTTACTTTGTAACATTTTGAATCGCGACGATTCTTGGTTAAAAGTATTCGTGCCAAATTTGGGAGCAATCACTCTAATGATAATTCTTTTGTAACATCACTGTTAGCACTCCGAACGAGACTTGAACCCGGGTCTCTTGGTTATGCCCAGTTGCTCTAACCACTAAGCTACTTTATTTGTAAACAACAAAAAGAAGAAGGTAAGGTATAAGATTGCTCTCTTCAGTAATCACGTTCTGAATTATTATAGGTTTGTGTTACCACATCGTTGGAATGTCATCTTCTGGAGGAAAATACTCGGGGACCGCATCAGAGGAGGCTTTGAAGAGGCGCTTCCACGTATGCGCTCAGTGAAGCCACTGATAAGGTATGAGATAAGAGCTGTCTCACATGCACGAGTCAAGGGACCCCAGGAAGCTTTTTCTCAAAAAAAAAGGCACTATCGCCGTTCAACAAGACTGCATGGCAACAGACGCCGCTTGCACGGACATCGTGGATGATAACTTGCTACACTTTGTGCCCCACGCGGACTTCTGGAGGGCGTGGTTCGACTCTCAAGGATAAATGTTCGCGAATGAAGATAGGGATTGTTCGCTTGTCAATCATTCACAATGATTATTGTGGATCACCTAGATAACTTTCGTTTGCAGAATTTCCCACCCTTCAACAGATATGAACTATTCTCATTTTTAGCAGGCAAGTAGCGTTGTAGGTGTGAAAAATCGGTTCGGCGCCAATTCACTGAAAAATGTGAAGTAAATTACTTTAGAATAAATCCATCAATTTAAAATCATTGTATTGTATTTCTTTGAACTTTTCTATTTGTCGTATATGTTTTTCAGAAAGCCATGCTAGAAGTTCGTCTCAAGATAGAAGACTCAAATATAGGGAGCCTACCGAATAGTGTATACCGATGTTAGTTACAGCGAGAGACCGCATAAAAAAAGATATTTCGTTCTTTTATATAATAAATCATGTAGGGATATGCCATCGCAATATTGTTTGTTGGTCATGTGCGACCGCTTCGAGAATATTAAACGGATCTAGCAGCGGAATCTACAGATTGACTCTTAGAAGTCTTACAATTAAAAACAGATACTCGAAATACCCATCTCTTAGAAAACACGTTTTTGCATTTCATTTCTATTCCTTCATTACCGAATTTGTTATTCACTACGTTGTTCGTGCAAGAGGAGCATGCGTCTGCTTCCGATTGATAATCGCTCTATGCACCTACAAGCGCTTCAACTAATACATTTAATTACATGCACAATTTGCAAAGAATTTGTAGCAAGGTGTTTACAGTCATTTCTTGATTTTTGAAATACAGATAATTTTCTAGCGTATGTTGTTAGCATATTTTATTTTCTCATTTTGCTTTGTTGTTTTAAAAAAAACACGAGCATTTATTTTTCTTAATCTTAACAAATAAGTAAAGAGCAGCAGAAGAAAATAATGCTTATAGGCACGATCGCTGTATAGCGCCCAAACACCTATTCCAGCTTGATGTAGTTATCAACAAAATCCAGGAGCAACATTTCTTCAGATTCCTCTAAAGATATTTCAGGGAACACGGGATTCGAACAATGTGAGAATATCTTGACATCAGACAATGTGCGATAAGAGATAGCGTGGCCAAACACAGCGACTGGCCCTGCGGAGCGCCTGATTTCAAAAACCCCTTGGCGGCGGTGACCACGGCTTCCGGGCTGCAAGAGAATCCGAACACTTTACTCCCTTTTTCCCCACGAGATTCAAGGCTTAGGTGGCTCAGGCGCAGTTGATGCCACATGCACTGACTCTGACCGGGAGGTCCTAGGGTTCCACTCCCGACTGTGGCAGGGTTTTTGACATTAGCTACATAATTAGGTTGAGTTCAGCCGCCGTCTGGAAAATTCTAGGCGGCCGGCTGCTCTGATCGTTGGTGTTCCTTGGTCTCTTCGATCTACTAGGCGAATGATGAAACAGTACCCTAAACAAACAGACCGAGCGCGATCTTTCCTTCCTCTTCCTTGTCCTAATACCACTCCTTACTTACACTTCATGAATTACATTAAGACACATGTCGGGAGCTTAGAGCTTATTCCGCCCGGGGCGGTGCCCCGCTGGTGAGAGATACAAGGCTGGGAAAACCAGCAAGCCGACATCTTAGGTCGCGCCGGATCTCGCCATCACGTGGGGGATGATCATCGCCACTTCCCGTGGTTTAAAACATGCGCTATACTTACGGGACTAATAAACGTAGCAATAGACGCGCCCGTAATCGCTAATCAAACCAATAAATCCACGAGATTTCATGCTTACAGCTGGTGATCTCAAGTTGCATATGTGGCACATTCAAAATCTCTCAAAGTGCTGTTATGAAAGCAATGCATTGACGTTGGTAAAAATGCCAAAATAAAAAACAAATTTGTCCTAGAACGAAATATGAAGAAACATCTCGTGTCCAGAGCCGTGGATAACGTTTCGCAGGAAAGTGTGAATCGCCAACTTCTTTACTTCATTGCCCCCAAACTGAGAAAAAAGGAAATTAGGATTCCAGGAGATCAGATGTTTTTAGGTAAACTCAAATCAACAAACAAATATGCGTTTCGAATTTCTTAGAAAAGTCAGAGAGAGAGAGACACACACACAGAGGAAGAGAGAGAGAGAGGGAGAGAGAAATCAATGTATCTGACACTGCTTACACAAATACGATTACTAAGATACTTTCCATTATACTCCCGAAAAAAAAATTATTATTCTGAGTGCAGTTCTCTTCTCAATGAATTCATTGTTCTTTATCTATATTAATAATTTCCAATGTGCACAAAAATGAAAGAAAACTATGCAGTTCCCCGCTATGTGAGAGGGGTCTATGGGTTCGTTAGGTTCTCAGGAACTCGAGTAAAATACAAAAACAATAAAAACGGTTTCGATTTTGACTGAAAAGTGCAAATATTTGTGTTATTCTTCGTATCGTTGCCATCTGTGCCTAGGACGCGGCGTCTCCCGGACAAGCCAAACAGCTATTAATCGCGCAACTTTTCTTGAACAATGACCTTGCTTCCCCCTCTCTGCACAATAAACAGTTGAAGGTAAAAGCTCTGATGACAACATTCAGCGAGCACTGATGACAACATTCCAAACACATATTCACTGGCACGAAATAGAAACTATTTTCTATTTAAGACGAGAACTTCTGTCCGTGATTTTCTCCAAAAAAAAAATTAAAGAAATGACCGAAGCAGGTGAAAATCCATTATAGGAGATACCTCGAACTCCTGAGAAAATTTAGAATGCAAATTATTGAGAATGTTGCGAAGGCATGACTGATTCTCCAGATATTGGCATTGTTTCATAAAATCTAGCGGCCGATTTCGTAACTAATACCCCCACTCTATCATCATTTCTTCAATCCATCGTTCAAGAAAAGTTGCGCGAGTAATATTGACTCCAGCCGCAGGAACCCACGCTCCCAACGGAATTCTCATCCTAAGAGCGCCACTGCTGCTGCCTCGGTGAGCAAGTGCTCTTACCCACCAGAGCGCGGGTTCGATCCTAACTGAGGAGGTGGATAACCCTAGTGACCATGTCATGTGCAAGAACCGTGGCCGGTGCTCGCGAAATGAAATGCCTCCAGCAAAGTCCCGTCCCGTCCTAACGAGATCTCGCGTTCTTTGAACCAGAGAGTTCGTGAATAGTGAACTGAAACGCGGCATCTGGCGGTGAAGTAAGAATCACACCAGGTGCACCAAGAGAACGAAAAAGCCGCTCCGTGAATTACCTTCCGCAATATCACCAAACTTCCAATATCCTCAATTCGCTACTAATTGGGTTTTAAAATCAGAATTTCACATTAATAATTAACGAGTTTCCCTAGGCGCGCGTCGGGAAAGCTTCAAAGAAAGCCTGCGGCGAACGTACGGGCACAGAACTGCCATCAAGGGTGTCTGCACGCACAGAACACCATTCCATAAATAAATACTACTGTTTCGAATCTACTGAACCCATTGTTCCCGCAACAGCATGTGCACACATGAAGAGCCTGACAACTAAAGCAGCTGCAGCTGTGTTGCAGCTCACCAAGTGACGCTGTCCGTTGGCGTCTCCCTTGAGGTGCATTAAATAAGAACAATTCAAGTTCATGAACTCATACAACCAGAAACAATCGGCAATATTACCCTCTCCGCTTCCGCGGATATCTTGTTCCTTACTTTAGAACCACTGATCAATTTTCTGAAGCACCTTCCCCAAGGTTTCACCAAACTTCCAATATTCTCAATTCGCTACTAATTGGGTTTTAAATCAAAATTTCACATTAATAATTAACCGGCCTACATTCCGGTTTCCTCCCTGAACAACCCGGAACTCCCTGGTACCCGACACTCCATCCCTCAATTGTTCTTTACCACGAGTTCATACAACTCACACAAAACGTATATTTTAGTTAGTTAATGCCCTATTTTATGTGGCGAGACTAGGGCCATTCCGTACGACCACGCAAATTTCGCTTCGCTTCTTTCATCATCTAGCGGAGAAAGAAAGTATTATTCGGGGGACAAAACAGGTGATTTTCAATTTAGCTCAGAAGTTTCTTTTAGGTTTCGATCTTTTACATGCAGTAAATCTACCACATGGGACATCCGGATTTACGTCCCCTCCGAAGGAAGGCATACAAAGGATTTTTCCGCCCTTAAAAATCCACGACTCCGATTGGAGTTTAACTTGCAAACTTGGTTAAAACAGCATATTTCACAAACCGTTATACCACCGAACCCATTACATTATCATATCATAAAAACTACTTTCGGCACTGCTGTCATTGGACAGCACGTTCCCAAGGAAGTGGCCGTCTGTTATTAAATATTTGCTGTTACTATATTATTCGTATGTAAAGAACTGTTGTACTCTTTATACACTAAACTATGTCAAGTTATTGCAACACTCGAGAAGACATAAAATAGTTAATTTATTGCAGGGATTGTACGAGAGAATTTTATTTCTTGTTCTTGAGCAGTTGCTCGCTACACCTCGGAAAACCACTTCGCGAGGTTTCGTCCTATAGCATTTTTGCTGCTCCCGGCCACTACTTATTTGTGTATTGAAAGCATCATGGTTTTCGTTTAGAAAGTTTCGTTTAGTTTAGTTTGTTGTTTGTTTGTTCGTCTTTTACGCGTCGGCCCGGGTATGGGCCATGGCGTACAAGCAGCGTCCCGGCCTCGCGGCCCTGGGTTAAGGGGGTGCATGTGGTTAGCACGAAGACATCCCCACGCCGTCTTCTGGTCTTCTCAACCTGAAATGTGAATTTTCTCATCGTCACACAGCAACGTATACTTAGACGTTCCAAGGAAAACGCACACTACAATCTTGCCTGACCGGAAATCGAACCCGGGGTCGTGTCATGGAAAGCAAGCCCGCTGCACAAAGAGCTAAGCTGCGTGAGCTTTCTACCCAATAAAAATTCGTGAGTTTAGTCAACATTAATAGTAACTTGAAATCAATACAATGAACGCTTTTTTGGAGTTGTCTGCTTATTACTTCGTTAGCTGTGCGAGATATAATCACTATCGCCAGCACTCAACGTTTCATCGTCAGGCGCGAGCAAGTGTGCAAGTGACAGATCACAGTTAGCGAAGCGACTATGGCCAGTTCTTAAGTGAGAAGATCAATTACTGTTTCATAATACGAATAACAGAGTCAGTGTCTGCGCGTGTATCGTCAAATTTTCACGGATTTTTAGTACTAAATACTTAAACCCTATGAAATCAATGAAAATGTTTATTGGCTTCTCATGGTGTTTCAGCGTTCCCAATTTTGACTGCTATATTAGTTAAATAAGTGGCGCTCAAAACAACTGAAATATATTCAGGCGTATTAGGTGGCTCAGGGAATGAATTATTGACACCGCATTGCCTCTGATCGGAAGATTCTAGGGATCGAGTCCCCACGGCGGCAGGATTTTCGATCGACTAGATAATAGCTAAGTCGCAGTCAGACGCTGTCTGGAGAAGAATTCTAGCGTCCGGCTACTCTGATCGGTAATTTACCATGGTTTGACCAGGCAAATGCTGAAGTAATACCCAAAAAAAAAGAGCTATGGACCGCGCGCAGTATTTCCTTCCTCTTCCTTGTCTTATCCTTTTCCCTTACACTGACATGCACTACACTACCACACACGCCAGGAAACCGGTCGGGAGCTTAGACCTTGCCCTGGCTAGGGGCGGGGAGGCCCGTTGATGGGAGGTACCTGGGTGGG
Organism: Acheta domesticus; assembly: GCA_031308135.1. Taxonomy (NCBI): domain Eukaryota; kingdom Metazoa; phylum Arthropoda; class Insecta; order Orthoptera; family Gryllidae; genus Acheta; species Acheta domesticus. The sequence continues at coordinate 39,090,924 of JAHLJT010003656.1, read as the reverse complement.
GAAAACTCCACATACTGACGTGTACGAAGGTCCCTTCCAAGGGGAAAAATCACCGCCAACTCCCGCGATAAGACACGCACTACTCTTACGAGACTAATTACCTAAACAGTTGACGCAAAAGGAAAAATGAGTCAATCAATATATTCAAAAATCGTCGAAGAAGCGTACAGAGATGTAGAATCAGAGAAGAAAAAGGTTGAAATACAAGTCCTCCTTCACCTATTCACCTACTAGCCAAGGTGAATAGGTGGAGGAAGATTAGTGTTTCGTTGGGCTCGAAGAAAATAAAGGTTTAAACGCACCAATTTTAGGGAGAATTTACATAACCGCTTCATTTTCAAGTTGGTTGCTTTTTCGTCAGAAGAAATTACTGTAGAGCCATTTATTCAACTTTGCCCTGGCAGGTATTATCTGTTGACGGTTCATCCAATCGGGAGCTTATATGACACTACAGTGGCGTCACTATGGTGACGTTTCAAGCTCCCAATTGGATGAAACCGTCAACAGTTGATACCTGACAGGGGCAGAGTTGAAAAAATCGCAGTATACGAGTATTTTCAAGGAATATCCTCCGTATACTTTTTCACTTTTTCCTTTTTTATTTCGAGAGCTCGGAGAAGGAACCTTCCAATAGTTGCACTTACTCTTGCGAGAAGCACACAATTCGTAATTAGGACAAAACGTAATGTCAGTTTTCATTGTGACTCACGAGACAGCAATCTAGGTAAGACTCATGTGAATATTACTGTCCAGAATACATGAAAAACTAATGTTAAAAATAGAGATGATAGAACAGCATACAGTAGCATTATCTATAACGGTTAGAACTGTTTTAGATACTTCAACAAAAATAGGATCTGCGCTATTTTGTAAGATAACTTTGGCCTATTGAAAAAATAAAAAAAAGCTATTTTCGAAAAAAAATGTTGAAAATATTCACAGGCAGACAGATGGACACACGTTTTGCCATAAATCAATCGGTTGATATCAAAGACTCAGAAAACGTGGATTAAGCCTACCCAACGTGTCAAAGGAAATTACTTACAACGGCAGGTACCTACCGTGACATACAAGGACCTTTCGATTAGCGTTGCCATCTCTCCGGGTTTGACCGCGGAGACTCCGGGTTTTAGGAGTAATCTCGGGCTCGGGTTACTGAAATCTCCGGGTCATATAAAAAAAGAAATTAACTATTTTTGTATTTAAAAAAAAATATAATCTGTAATTGAAAATTTAATTTCATCGAATGTTTATTTATTTTATTTATTTATTTATTTAGTCAAAAACAGTACAAACTGTATATGACGTGTGGGGAAAGAAATTCATCTGCGCACATTTTCTTGAGGAGCCAGAATTTTATTTAAAAATAAAAAAAAATAAAAAAAAACGAAAACGAAAAATTAATTTAGAAAATAATTATTTTAGAAAAAATAAAGACTATTGAAAAATGTTTTTTCCCGAGTTATAGAAAATCAATTTCAACTGTAAATGAACTACAAGTAAAAGGAGTGCTCAACAAAAACGTGCGCACAGTGAAGCTACATTTACGTCCAGAAGCAAAACAAGGGGCCATCTCAGCATTTGCTCTATGGATCAGGGAAACTGGACAAAAACCTGATCGAGATGGGGTCATTGACCCGGAAGCTGATAGTACATTACTTGTTACGAGGCGTATTAAATATTTTTTAAATGTATACAATGCAAACATAAACTAAGTCATTATATCTTTGTTTTGTTACATTAAACATTATTTTTTCTTTTTCACGATCAGTAGAGTCTCTAATTGTATAGAAAACAGTTTTGCAGCAGAAAAGATTTTACTTTTAACTTAAATTTGTATACCCACTTTAATTGTTTTATGTCATCTGGCAATGCGTTGTAAAGTAACGTACATGTATTGTATGTTGATTTCTTGTACTGAGCTGTTGATACTGACACTTGATGCACGTGATTTCTACGGCGTGTGTTGTAATTATAAATATCAATATTGCATGAAAATATGTTCCCTCGTTAAGTAGGGTCATTTTTGACAAATATTACAGATTCGTAAATAAATAGACAAGGCAATGGTAGGATTCCCAGCTCAATGAAAGAGGCTTGCAGGAATCACGTGGAAGGCATTTTTTCATTATTCGAATAATTTCTTTTGCAATCTGAACGTCTGAATAATACAGGATGAGCTTCCCCAGAATATTATGCCATATCTCAGGAGGGAATGCACATTTGCAAAATAAACGCAACGCGCTGCATGAAGGCTGACAGAATTTGAAAGGAATTCTGAATGCATAGCATAATGAACTTAATTTAGTGTTTAATTCTGTTATAATGTTTTCATAGTAATGACACTACGTAAATAAAACTTGGTCTGCTTGGCAAAATACGTTATGCCATCAGTTCACCATCGGTAGTCGAAAAAGCATGTAGTTAGTGTTTATAGTATTAGTGCATTTCTAACATTATAAATGTAATAATGTTTTGAAATAATTAATCGTAAAAAGGCGTATATTATTTTATAATAAATATTGATTGTAAATTTATGTATTTACTTTTCGTTAACTCCTCCCCCCGGTAATTAGTGATCTCCGGGTCATTTGTTCTTCAAAAGTGGCAACCCCACCTTTCGATACAAGGCCTTTTTCTGCCGAAAGATCGTTGTTTGTCACCACATCTTTACGTAACTTCTCTATACTACGTAAGTAGTATGGGAGAAAGAAATATAATACGCAGTTATCTATGTTACAGATATAGATACTAATACGATCTTAGACGTTGAGAAGATAGAATGTTCCATCCCTACATTGTGTAAAAAAAGGAAACGTGTTGCGCTGATTGTCTGCTAAAGCCCTGGAGTATGAGGAATAGCTGTAATAAAATAAATAGATATTTTTTTCCCGACCCGCGTGGCATGTTGACACAATGTTGCATTTTATAACAGCAATTTGTGTGTCGAACAGATAACAGGCTGACTATCATGAGAGTCGATATGAGAGTACCGATTAGCACGGAGGCAGAGAATTAACGAGAGAGGTATGAGTAGAGGAGTCGTAGCTGCAATTACTAGCGGCAAGCTATTTCCTATAAAATTCTTGTGCGCCGACCGTAAAGAAATATTTAGATAACAAATGGGCTCCAGAATATCGTTCTTCATTAATTGTCACGTACAATGTCAAAATAACCAATTTCTTGTCTGCAAAATAATTCATTTTCTGAATTAAAACGTATATTATGAAGAAACCGCAGAATAATATTCATCGTATTTTAAAGAAATAAGTAGGGGGAAAGATTTCAATAAAATCTGCCTCCTAGCTATAAGGGATAATATCGGGTAGTAATACTTAGGATGTCGTTTACACTTGGCAAGCAGTGTTTAGTGGGCGACCAGAGTAGCGGCGTTCCAATACCACTGAATTTGAAATCATCAAAACGGCCACCTTCATTAACCATATACCTCTATTAACATTATATTCATTTTTGCACTCTCGTATGGCGAGACGTCTAAGTACGCCTTATTTTGTGTGGAATTTGCTCGCCCAGATCGGACACAGCTCAATCTTCAGCCCTCTCAGGTAACACTAATGATTCTTTAGGGGACAACTGGATACGCCACAATGCAACGCTCCCAGCACCGCCTCGCCCAATTAGGAATCAGCAGGGCCAGGTGAGTAGGAAGTGAGTAGGACCAGGTGAGTAGGCAGTGAATAGGGTCAGGTGAGTAGGCTGTGAGTAGGGCCAGGTGAGTAGCCGTGAGTGGAGCCAGATGAGTCGGCAGTGAGTAGGGCCAGGTGAGATCATATTGAAGATCAATATTTGATAATATCTTTATAACGGCCTTTTTCTCGTTGAACCGATTGATTTTTCCGTAAGACATGAGTAAACATCCTTGTCTAAGCGGTCTCCTGTCCCTGTGTCCTTGCACATTTTATAGATTAACTTCTAATAGATAGTCACAACGCCCTGACAACTATCTCACAACCTTGCAATTTTGAGTTGTAGAAATAGGAGAGGTCTGAAGTTTACTGTTGATTTCAGAATCTTCCATGCGATGTAATTACTTAAAATTGAAATATTTAGAGTTCTTAACTCGCGGGAGGATAGTATTACTTTTAGATATACTAAATGATTTCATGCATGAATTTAAGTTCCTTCAGCATGAGAAGTGGCAACTAGTTTAGTTGGGAATCAGTGATTTTGTATTGTTTTCAATGCGAACGTGCAATACTGTTTCTTGTAATTTTGTAGTAGACATTAAGGATAAATTATAAGTATTAATATAGCAGAAGCACACCGAACTTCGACTAGAAATTGAAAAACTTGGCCGTATGTCCGCTTCTAATTCACGATGTTTCCATTACGCTACACGTGAATTAATTAGCTTTTATTTCGGAACCAATTTTATCAGGTTTCCCTGTCTTTTATTCCGACAGTGGTATAACAATCTAACCTCGCCAGTTTGTGAGTTGCAAACTAGTATTTTAAAGGAATATTATTTATGATTTGACGATACGTTTTTTAAATGAAAGTAGATTATGTCCGAAAATTTACTTTCGAATATAACTATGTAATGGCATTTATTATGCCACTGGAATGAATATTCCGTAGTTAGGGGTACAATGGAACTCAAATAATGTTTCCACAATGCTACTAATACAACACGTACAAAGTCAAAATAATATAAAATGAAATAGTAAACAACGAATAAGTACTCAATCGAAAACAATTATTTTCTTTATCCCCTGTAACATGACTAAACCTCTAATATAATTTCTTCAAAAGGTATATTATTCTTACTACTTATTCTATACTATTAGCCTTCACTGAAAGATGAAGGGATGTTCTGTAATGTTGATCATTCTTCTCAATAAATCTGTTCATCATATTCATTTTTAATTTTTAAATTATTTTTTCTACTTTTGTATTTAATACTTTCGTTTCTATATTTATTATATTATATATTTATATCTAGACATATCTGATCTTTTTCTTTTCGAAGAAACCACGTTTTCGCTCGAAACAAGTTCTCGTGAATTCCAGTTACAGAAAGCATGCTCGAAAGGGTGCTTGTGTATTTCGTCCAAAGAAAGTAAGTCTAATATTGACATAGTTATTGTGCATTACATTCTAAATTGAAATTATGCTTTTCGGGGTAGTAAAACGAGAAAATGAATCCCATTCACACGTGAATGGGAGATTTCTTTCACGTTACAAGTCGGGTTTAAGAACTTTTACTCAAAACGTTCGCTAAGATCCAATGTATCCCACCGATTACACTGTTCAAAAATGTATTTTCTTTCTGAAAATAGCAAACATACCGGTGGTCGTCAAAAAACGAATAAGATAATGTTTTTTCCAAGTTTTGTAAGCATATGATTTAGTTTTTAAGATTACTTATTTCAAATATAAGTACTAAAAATATCATCCGGAATTCTTTATTGTCGATTCCCTAATTTTGGAACCGAGAATAATGAATGTGACATTAGATATTGTTTAGTACGTCCTAACTCTGGGTGTTATAGTTTCATTTATCTCAAATAAAATGATTTCTTCAAGTGAACGTCCTCTCTTTGCTCTTGCACTCGTTTTCTGTGTCTCCTCTTGTCACTTTGCAACAGTAGCCGCAAGCACAGCAGTGTTCCATTTCCCCTGAACCTTCGCTCCATTTGCGAAATGTCCTGATGCTATCGCTCTCCATGTTTATCAATTACAGCACCGCAGTTGTCGGGGAGGAGTTCAGATGGGATTGTAGGAAATGAAGTTTATCCTGTGAAAATGAAGGTGATTTCTCTCTTCCACATCTCGTTTTCATCGACATCTGAAGGTGGAGTGTACATTTTCGGAGGGAATGGTACAGGCAAACCGTCTCCATGTGGT
>JAHLJT010003656.1:39059006-39084056 GCA_031308135.1 Acheta domesticus | reverse complement strand
CTTCGTTTTTGTCGCTTCCGGGATGTTCCTGGAGGCTGCCTGCCCCCAAAGGGGCTCTTCAGCCTGGGCTGGTAACGAGGATCTTCATTCTGCGTACTGTAGCCCCCACTCCCTCGCACAAGGGCGAGGATTGAGGAGCTGTGCATAATAGGTTATTAGTCTAGGGTGTGATGGGTTATTTTATTTAGGGTGTTTTGGACGGTGGAGGGAAAGGTTGGGAAAAGGATGGGAAGGGAGGGGTTGGGGAGGATGTGGGAAAAATATAATATTTTTTTTTATTTTTTTTTTTTTTTTTTTTATAGTTTTTTGTTTTTTATTTTTTATTTTTTGTTTATTTTTTATTTTTTTTATTTTTTTTTTAATTTTTTTTTTTTTAAATTTTTTCAAAAAACATAAGGGGGATGGGAGATGGGAGGGATTTGGTTTGGATAAGGGAGATGGGAGGAATTTGGTGTAGGATGTGGAAAGGACGGAGTTTGCTATTGATAGTTCGTTAGTCGCGTTGTTCGTATGTCGTGTTTTGTCTTTCGTCCGTCGTCGTGGTTCGTCATCTGGCTACCGCACTAGGTAATAGGTGGAGGGAGTTGTAGGATGTCGAGCGGGTGTTTTTTACGGGAGTGGCGTGGAGGATTGGTTAGGATGTGTTGGTGTGGGGTGATGAGGTTTTGAAAGGTGGGATTAGAAATAAGGTTTTGGATGGTGGTTATAGCGGATTCGTGGATGTGGGAAAGGATGTGTGGGAGGTTGTTATGGGATCGGAGGTCGTTGAAGCGGGTGTACATTGGGGGTCGGAAGATGAGGCGGAGGATTCTATTTTCTGCTTTGGAGGTAATCGAGGTTGGTGGGGGAGGTCGCTATCCATGTGGGGTGGGCGTAGGTTAAAATTGGGCGGATATAGGAAAGGTAAGCGAGGATTCTTTTCTTGGGGAGGATGGATTGGTTGGTAAGGAGTGGATAGAGGGCGTTGGTAATTCGGTTTGCTTTGGTGATGGTTTTTTGGATGTGGGAGGACCAGAGGAGTTTACGGGAAAAGGTGACGCCTAGGTATTTGATTTCCGGCTGCCATGGGATCGGGATTCGGTTGATTGTTAGGGGCGGGGGCTGGGATGGGTTTTTTCGGTATGAGAAGAGGATAGCTTGGGATTTGGATGGGTTGATGGTATGTTATTGGATTTGGCCCAGAGGTGGAAGGAGTTAAGGGCTTCTTGGGTTCGGGCGAGGGCTTCTTGTGGGATAACGTCAGGGGCGAGGAAGGCAAGGTCATCTGCGTAAAGGAGTGTTTTGACACCGGGGGTAGATGGGATGTCGTTGATATACAACGAAAACAGGATTGGGGAGAGCACAGCTCCTTGCGGGACGCCGGCTTGGATGGGGAAAGATTGGGAGGTTTTGGAGCGGTGACGGACGTAGAAGGATCGGTCATGTAGGTAACTTCTGATGAGGGAGAAGAGATGATGGGGTACGTGGGGTGGAGTTCATCAGAAGTATGTCATGGGAAACGGTGTCAAAAGCCTGGAGTGAGGTCGGTGAAGACGGCTGGGATTTCTTTAGGGATTGGAGAGGAGTGGCAATTGAGATTGCGAGGTGGAGTGATTGGAGGGCCGCAGAGCGACCCTCACGGAAACCAAATTGTGTGGGTAGGATTATGGGATATAGGAGTGGGGTGAGTCGGATTAGGATGGTTTTCTCAAATATTTTGCCAAGGATTGGGAGAAGGCTAATGGGACGGAAGTTGGGTACGGGATTCGATGATCCTTGGCCGGGTTTGGGAATCATGGAGACGCATGCTCTCTTCCAGGCGGAAGGGAAAGTATGAGTTTTCAAGGCAGGAGTTGAGGATCAGGGTGATGAGGCGAATGGCGTTTTTGGTAGATGTTGAGTTGGAAGGAAGGATTCCATCGGGTCCGGGGGCTTTGTTGTCGTCTATTGTTCTAATATGATGTCTCGTTTCGTCGTCCGTTTGTTGTCCAATGTTTGTGTTGCGTCGGTGGGAGAGGCGGGGTGCGTAAGTAGTTTTGGATTACCTGGCTGGGGAGTGGGAGGTTGACGGGACGGAAGCGTTCGGCCAAGGATTGGGCGAGGGAGTTGGTTATTTCTAGGGGATCGAAGGAGAGGGTGTTAGGTGATGTTTGGAGCGGGGATGTAGTGACGGGACTCTCGCGCACAGCCTGATGATTTTGTGTATTGCGTTTGGGCTGCCTTTGTCATTTATTAAGTCATCGTATCTGTGAGTCTCGTAGTGTTTTAGTGTAGTGTGTAGTCGTCGTTGTATTCTTTTAAGTTCTGTCTTGTCTTCGTCGCGTCTGTATCTGTAATAGTGTCGCTGTATTTGTCGTTTGTAACGTATAGTCTGTACGATCTCGTCCGGGAGGGTTGGGTGGGATTTTGGGAGTAGAAGTGTTCTTTTTTGTACGATAATTTTATGTGGTGTGTGAGGTGCTGAATGGATTTGTCGATGTCTTCTTTGGTCTGGATTTGGGAAGGAGTGTGGATTTTTTTGGAGAGGATGTGAGTGAAGGATTCCAGTTCGTGACTGGAATGGGAGCGGGTTTGGTTGTGAAATATGGCGTAGTGGATGTGGAACAGAAGACAATCGGGAGGTGATCTGAAAGGTTAAATAGGTCGTTTTTCGGATAGGGGGTGGATACGTGAATGTTGGAGGAGTGGAGGACGAGATCGAGGATGTCATGGGGATAGTCATTATGTAAGTGGGTGGGTTCGGAAGGGCTGTTAAGTAGGATCGTTGGATTGTTGTCGATGAAGTCGTTTAATATTCGTCCTTCAGTGTTGCTAGTCCGGCAGCCCCATGAGACGCTTTTACAGTTTTATGTCTCCAGCCAGGATGAAAGGGTATGGACGGTTAAGTAGGATATTAAGGTCAGAGATGGGAATTCGGGTACGGGGTTTTTTTGTAGGCGGAAATTAGGATAATGGGGGTTGCTGGAGAGCCTATTTGTATTGCTGTGCATTCGAGAACTGAGGTAGGAGGAAGTTGGTATGAGGTGTGTGGGATGTTCTTGCGAACGAGGATGGCCGTGCCTCCGCTCTGGGAATTGGGTCTGTCGTTGCGGTGCGGGATGAAGTTGGCGATGGTGAAGGGAATGTCAGGTCTCAGCCAGGTTTCTTGTAAGAAAAGTATCCCGATGGAGTAATCCTTTAGGAATTGGGAAAGGAGGGGTTTTTTTCTGGTTGATTGCGCCGCGTACGTTCATGAGGAGAAGGTAAGGAAACGAGGTTTGGGAGCCATTTATGGGGACAGGATTTCAACTAACTTAATATACCAGCGTTGATTATTTTAGTGAGGATGTCCTCTGGGCCTGTAAGGATGGTTATTAAGGGTTTGATATTAGACAGGATTTTCTTTATATTGAAGGATTGTAGTAGGGAGAGGAGGTCCTTTATGTCTTGGGCTGAGGTTGTGGGTTGTTGGGAGCTATGGGGATTGGGTGGGTTGGAGGGGTTTTGAGGATAATGTGGAAGAGTAGGATCGGGTTTGTTCTCGTGCGGGTGGGAAAGTTCTCATGTTGTAGGTTGGGGGTGGGGGTGGGTTGGATCTTTGGATGTTCATTTTGCGGATTCACGGGCTTTTGTAATGTAGGGACAGGATAAATCAAAGGCTGGGTGGTGCTGCTGGCAGTTACTACATTTGGGAAGGACGTTTTCGGAGTGGACGTGAGGGCAGGATTCAGTGGTATGGTTCTGCGTGCAGTAGGCGCAGATCGTTGGTCGTCGGCAGTATGTTCGTGTGTGAAAGAGTTGTTGACAGTTGCGGCACTGAGGCACGCGGTCGGAGATCTTGTAGTCTTCTATTTTGATGCCGTATAAGTCGATAGTCCTTAGTCTAGCTTTCGTCACTGTCAATTCCTGTTTTGGTATCTCGATGGTGTAAATGCCAAGTGGCGTCAACTGTCCGTCAGCGTCTCGTTTTTTCATTTCCGCTATGTGGAAATGAGTTATTTTCTGTTTGGTCAGGCTGTCCTTAATAGTGTCAATGTCAAGTCCGGGGGTAGTCCTTTAATTACTATTTTTGTTCTGGCCTCCTCTGTCGCACGGTTGAAATGGTAATTGATGGTTACGAAGAACAAAGGTTTGAGTCTGGGGTCAGTTCTGAATTGGTCTAGTCGCTCTTTGATTTTGTTATGGGCTATGACAGTCAGAGGTTGTATCATAAGGTCTGTCCTTGTGCATTTCACGGTCATCTGTTTGTTGGTTATTTTCATTAAGTCTTTCGTCAAGTCATTTGTAGAGAATATGGAGGCCAGATCTATTTTGAAAGCTCCGATTTTAGGTTTTGGGTTTTGGGTTGGTTGGGGCTGTGGGTTAGGTTGGGTTTGGATGGAGGAGGCGGGTGGGTTGTTGGAGCAGTGTGCAGGCGGGTCTGGGTCGTTTGGGGTGAGTGGGGTAAATCTATTTTGGAGTGGGATTGGTGCTGGGCCAGAATGAGTTGGGGGTACGCGTTGCTTCTTTGAGGGTGGTTTCCCACCGTCCTTGGGGTGAAGGGGATTCCTTTCCCTGCCCGGGGAGTGGGAGTGGTTCCTTCTAAGCGGAATAAGTTTATAGGTTGGGTCGGTCTGCAGCTCCCTTACCAACTCGGCCTCCTCTTCAGAGATCCCAGAGTGCTCCATGATATCATGTCGTTCCCTGGACGTCTTCCTGGATGTCCTCTCCCGGTCCATATTTGCGGCCAGCGCCGCGCGCCGGGCTCCTTCCTCCACTGGTGGGCGGTGGGATTGCGCTGGGCCAGTAGTGGGCTCTTTCCTTCGCCAGGGGGTCCGTTGTTCCTCCGTCTTCTCCGTCGACAGGACTGCAACAAAGAACAGAGGGCAGCGGCAAGAATCGCTAGAGAGTCAACCACGCGCAGTGCAGGGATCCCAAGCGTAGGTCCTCACTGCACGAGTTGCACTCGCTCAATACTCGCATCCGAGAGGCCCGGGTTCAATCCCCTTTCGACCATCTTCACCGGGGGTTTCGTGGTTTCCCGCAGTCATCCAGGCAAATGCTGGGATGGTTCGGGCGTCGCTGGCCGAATTCGTTAACAACGTGAAGTCACGAAGGTTGAGCGAATTCCAGATATCGTGGGTTCCTTGTTGGGAGACTAAGAACCCCGGGATCTGAGGGTGCCGAGGCCAGTTGCCCTTTACGGGGCTTTAACCCTCCTACCATATACGGGGTCTTTTCGGACCCCATCATTCTGAATTTGTTAATATTCTCCTAAATATTTCCTGGATAATTTCAGTCTTCTAGGTATGCCTTTGTGCACTATTAAGCAGGTACCAAACCATTATCACGTATTTCGCAAATTTTATTAGAGAGTAATTACGTTTTTTCGTTAAATGTGGCTGGTTACATGTGGCTGGCTAAAGTATAGCCAGTTATTTTTCCATTCTCATTTCAAATATATTGTCATGAACTTCATAAAATGTCTGATACCGTCAATACTTGATTTATCTCGAAATAACTTACATAAACTATTAAAAATATTTCTGGATCATTATGTATCAACAATGAAGGATACGTAGGTCAGAGGTTATTCTTTATATGAAAAAATTAATACGAATAAATTATGTTTATTATGTTATTGAAAATAATGTAGAAAAAGTAGACGTATATGAAAAAAATATTTACACTCGATATATTGCTGTACACATTCATGTTTACCAGTCCCAATTGTCTGGAAAGCTTGGGATCCAAAAAGACCCCAGGTATAGTACTTGATTGTAAATTGCAGATAGGGTACGAGGGTTAATGGCCAAATGCAAACAAAATACAGCCGCCCTCACTGTGGATGGCTACTGCAGTTTGTATCCGCTGGGCACCACACGAAGTTCAACCCATCGCCCGGAAGGCTGCATTTCGAGTTCGCACAGCATGCGCAACCTTCGATGCTCTGTTGCTTTTGAAGCGCTGGCGATTGCTGGCCAAAGGAGCTGATCCCAGTAAAAAAACAAAAAGAAGCACACTGGTGTGCTAAGTAAGTGTTTGTGACTCTCGGAGTTCCTATACAGAAAGTGAATTAATTAGTGCCCTTCTTCTGCCGGTACGGGAACCGGTAAATTGTAAATTGAAAAAAATGGTGATAATTTGGATTTATTGTTTGTATCTCCGACGCTGCCAACCTCGCTTAATGTTGGAATTACGGCTTAAGGAAGTATCGATACGTAGACTGTCATTGGCAGCTAACTATTGATCAACTCCACTTGCTGTTCACCTTACAATGTTACTTTTTGTCGTGTGCTTACATCCGTTAGTCAGTTTGTAAGTGAATTGATTTATTTCGTGTGGTTTTTGTAGTGAATTCAAAAAGGCACAGAAGTTCTCATCCGTTCCGGTAGCCAAGAAATTTAACTTTCCCTAGAGTGATTCGTAGAATTGCGAAATCAGTGTTTGGAGGAGAACCTTTCTCAAAGGCTGTGTAAAGTGGACGTTGTCACTGATTATGCGATTGCCAAAGAAAATCTTACCGAATGGAGGTTGACTTTTGCAGATATGGGATTGGTTAATCGTGGCAAATGACACCATTGAAACTGAAGCTTGCGATTTTACTGCATCTTCCTTCCAAAATGTTGCCTTTATTTTGCTTGCTATGAGTCGCGTGAGTGATTTGTTACAGATATTTTTTTAGAAAAAGTAACTAATTAAAACTTGAAAAATGTAGTGTGTAAGACTGACCCAATGTCTGAGCAAACTTAACGCTTGATGCCTTCAATTATTTTCAGCGCTCATAACCCACACATCGTTCTCTTCGACAGTTAGTCGTACAATAGTGTTAGTGGATTATTTATCCTAACTGCAATATTATAATCAGGTAGAGCACCAAAAATACATAGTCTCGTATGGGTAAATGGCATTTTAGTAGGTGAAGGAAAGGTGTCAGAAATAATTTAATAAAATCAGAGCAGTAAATGCTTGTGTAAACAAGGCCTTACGGTGCCTCCGACGCGTTGCTGATTTGATGATAGAGGAGAAGAACAGGAAGATGAAGAAAATGACGATGAAGAAGGCCAGGGAACGAGGGAAGTGGAGTAGAATGAGTCCGCGGCGTGGCTTCGATGCTTCAGTCTCAGGGTCGAGGCTGGGGCGGCGCACCGGCACGTGGCGACCTAGCAATACTGTTGTAATTGTGGTATATTTTATTTTTGTGATTCCAGGCATTTTGGAATCAACAGCTAGGTTTCGACACCTTGCCTTTATCATTGGTTTTCATTCATTCTATACATATTACAATGGATGTGGTTGTCGGTCTGGTGGCCGAGATCGATAAGTAGTCGTACCGTAGTGATCTTGGACCATGGGGTCGCTGGTTCGAGCCCTGCCTCGGGTATGGTTGTATGTGTTCGTCCTTTCACCCCCTATCATCACCATACCGTTTCATCCTCATACCATAATGTTACATCCAATAGTGGTCGCTAATGAGCAAGTAGTTGATGCGACCTTAAATAACAAACAAACAAAAAAACAAAAAAGGATGCAGCATTGAAACTTAAAAATTTATTCACGAGTAGTACGTTTGAAAGGAGGAGATATAGACGTATGTACGCAGTAAGTTCAAAACTATTTCCAATTGAGGTAAGGTTTAATGGGGGAAATTTCAGTTGAGTGTAAATAAATTTTATGATTCGTGACGAGAAGACAGAGAATGCAAACTTTAAAGATGACAACAGTCGATACCTTTCTGTGGGCCACTACTCCGCACATTCTTATTATACCCGGAGAATTTTACTCCTCAAGGGTGTGTATCTGGGTCTTTGGCCTTTTATCCTGACCCCCTCTTGCGATTGATTGATTCTTCGTGATTCCGAGCGCGTCAAGTACTGAGGTCATTAGTCTCGCAAGTGTAGTGCGTGTTTTTTTTTCATCGGGAGAGGGCGGTGATCTTTCCCCGCGGAATGGCGAGATACGGCGATGACCTACCGTCGACTAGCGGGGGTTCCCCCAACCAGGTATCTCTCACCAGCGGGGCAGCGCATCTGCCGGGACAAGCTCTCAACTCCCGACCACTCTCCCGGCATATGAGGTAGTGCAATGCATGTTAGTGTAAGTGTGTGTATAAGGGGTGAGGATAGGACAAGGTAAAGGAAGGAAAGATCGCGCGGAATGATCCGAGAAATAACGGATATCCACCGATCGCCATCGCAGAATTCTCCTCCACATAGCGACAGAATTCGACCTAGCTTTGTAGCGAGAGTCGAAAATCGTGCCACCTTTGGGGGTATAACACTAGAATCTCCAGATCTGAGGTACGCAAGCCGGTTGGCGGAGTCCAGAAGAGGAAAGCTCCGCGGGTGTTGGCGCTGTGCGATGCACGCGCGAGGGCACGCGTGGGGCGGGGCGGGGCGGGGCGGGGGCGGGTCTGTGCGAACTGGGTCACTCTGCGCCGCTTGACCTTCCGTCCGCGGCCTTCGGTCGCAGCCTTGCAACACTCGGCGGCCCCGCCTCCGCCGCCGCCCCTGCGCTCCCAGCTCGGCTCGTGTTTGTCTCGCCGCCCCGCCCCACACCGCTCCCGCCCCGCCCCTCCTACCCCGCCCCGCCTCGCCCTCCCACCCCACACCGCCCAGCCCCGCTCCGCCCCGCTCCCTGCCGCGACCCGCCCCGCCCCGCCCCGCCCCTCCCCGGCCCGCTCCGCCCCGCCCCATCGAGGCGCGAAAGAAGGGTCACAGACGGAGGCGATGGCCTCGATGGCGGTGGCGCGACGCACAAGCTCCGATTCCCCGCCTAAACGATTCTTGAACGTGCTTCACACAAAGGGATGCAACAAGTCTCGTCTCGTTTGCATAAAAATATTATATATTTGGTGATTCTTTAGTTTGGGTCAGTTAAATAAGTAAAACACTTTACATTACTAACGTGTCGGTCTTTTATTTGTCCTTCGTCAGGGCTACAGACAGATAAAACATTATGTACATGAATATGTGTGGTGAATCAAAGCCAACATTACAAATTGATTTATTAACAATGTATTGTTTACCTGTATGTTTATCAATGTTGAACATAGTACATTCTATAGGTTGCAAGTGATTCATTGTCCCATAAAAATATTATGTTTAATAAATTACGCACACACAACTTCTCTTCCCCTCCCTCGCTCAAGAGATACGTGAAGGGATAAGAACAATTTTATACAATTGAATAGTCTTCTTGTTTTCTTGTATTTTCTCTAAAGAATAAGTCCATTTAAAAATTAGAAGGCAGAAGTTTTATAATTAATTTATTCCATATCAAGTAAAATTAACATTAAATACATGATTGGCAGTCTTCAAACGACGTTTCAGGTCTATTGCAGTGCAATAAAATCCATTTTAACCGGATCTGTTGTTTAGAGAAACGTTACGAACAATTCTCGTCTCGTTGACACAAAAATTTTGTGTTTAAAATGTCAGGGAAAGACCTTGTGAATCATTTCGTCTAGATATTATTTATATTAACAGTTGTTCATTGGCTGTATCGGCGATACCGTCAAAAATAAAAAACAAGCTAATGTTCGTTTGTTGGAGACGTTACTTCTGTACAGCATTTCTTTCGGCGCATAGTATGTAAATTGGACGATCTAGGAGGAAAAAATTAATAACTCTCTTTGAAATGAATTTCTCGTAGTTTGTGGAGGTCGGTTGTGTAAATAATGTCCAAATAAACAAATCTGGTCGTAAAAATTAAATTTTTACGAAATGTTTTGTAAAATATTTAGGAAATTTGAATACTTGTATTCGCCCTCATGACTGTATACGTTCTTCAAACGTTGCATTTGTTGAACTCTTTTAGACATAATATTTGCATTTTACAAAACATAGTCTGCAAGAAAAATAAAATGAAAGTATACAAAAATAAAAAGCCAAAAATGAAAAAATAGAAACAAAAATGAAGTGAGAGGAATGTACAACAAACATTTATAAATTAGTTTGAAACACTACTCGCGTATTCTTCTCATGGTGATTCTTCTAAATATACCGTCTCTTTTTTTGCTTATTCTTTGACATGTTCGTGTTCGTGTTTCACTTTTTTGGGTGCAGTAGTATCGCAGCGTCGCGTCGCTGCGATAAGGCGTAAAATGGTTTGGGAAATGCCAGCTCGCGCTTCGCCTGAGCCTGTGCGCGCTGGCGCCGCTGGGGGAACGGGTTCCTCTGACCTCGGCGGCGGTCACGCCGCTTGTTTGGGGTTTGCCGGTCAAGGAGAACCATAGGATGCGGTGGTCATGCAGTTGCCCAACGATGTGTTGTGACTACTTTTCTCGGTGAATAATAAATACCCGATTGTTACGGTTCCTCCGTTTTTCAACGAATTTAGTAGTAACTATGGTGTTTTTCAGTCAATTGCAATTTCTTTATTTTAAAAAAAAGGATTTTATGCATTTCCTTAAGTAATGTACAAGCGGTCGAAATTCTCTCCAGAAGCCCTTAATGTCATTGGAATCTTATCCTAAGTAATAATTCTGCTATCGTTATGTTATCGTTAATTCTGCTATTGCTATGAGCATTAAAGAGCCCAAAAGATGCAGTAAAATTTGACAAGTATAAAGTATTGAAAATGTAGCTAAAGAACATTTAATTAATGTTCACATTTTTATTTTATTTGTTTTTATCATATACGTACTGTGTACATACCCTGTGTCAGTAAAAGTACGTAACAGCGCATTCGTTGGGAGTGTAAGGACAAAGAGAATGGCAAATTCATTTATTTAACATTTCATCACTTCCTTAAATATATTTCCGGAGTTTGAGTTTAAT
This sequence comes from Acheta domesticus, assembly GCA_031308135.1. Classification (NCBI taxonomy): domain Eukaryota; kingdom Metazoa; phylum Arthropoda; class Insecta; order Orthoptera; family Gryllidae; genus Acheta; species Acheta domesticus. The sequence continues at coordinate 39,073,338 of JAHLJT010003656.1, read as the reverse complement.
TTCCACTTGAACATGTGGGAAAATATGAGGTGACTAAGTGGGGAACATTCGATGAGCATGTGGCGAACTTGGGTCGGAGCTTGCGGGAGAACATGCATGGAGTATGTGGAAAACATAAGAGAACGTCCAGGATAACATGCGGAGGAATATGCGAGTAACATGTGGGAGAACTTGAGGGAACGTGGGAGAAACGTGAGGAAAGTCCAAGAGAACATGCGGAGGAATATGCGAGTAACATGTGGGAGAACTTGAGGAGAACGTGGGAGAAACGTGATGAAAGTCCAAGAGAACATGCGGAGGAATATGCGAGTAACATGTGGGAGAACATGAGGAGAACGTGGGAGAAACCTGAGGAAAGTCCAAGAGAACATGCGGAGGACTATGCGAGTAACATGTGGGAGAACTTGAGGAGAACGTGCGAGAAACGTGAGGAGAAACGTATATTTTTTGTTGTGTATGTACGATACTGTATTATTTTTCTAAATAAGAACATAATTCTAACATAAATAAACATTTAAATCAACTTCGCCAAATAAAAGAAGGCAACAAAAGAAAACTCTAGGTTCTGGATCCGCCTCTGCATAGAAATGAGGCAATAATGCACAGTTCAGTGGCTGGCCTTTCAAAATTTTGATCGAGCATGAAGCCTATTTGCACGTTTGAAGCAAAGTATGAAATATTCAAGTATTCAAGATTTGAACTGGTTGTCGCATAAAATTGATTGTAGCTAAAAATAATTTATTTATTTTTAACTTAATAATATAATATATTTTTACATGATTAAATAATAAGCTGTATAATTTATAAATTTTGATACACCTGATCTAAAAATACTTGTATCTTAAACTTTTCCAAATTTTTGTTAGATTGACGATTAACTATTTTTAAACATTCTTATTCTCTTTTAGACTATAATTAATACTCTGAAATGTTTCTGAGCCATTGTTCATACTGACGCTAATATTTCCCTAAATGTGATAATCACTAGAGACCGGATTTTTATATTATTTATCTTCCTACCTACTGTTCCCAAAATTGTAATCTTGGCGAATCATCACCCTCCTAACACAATATCCATTTTGTTCGTTACATATTTTTACATATGTACTGCTATATTACATATTTTGCTGTTTTCATAAAATATTTTCTTATTCTATTTTCTTCAATTTTATTACATATTTTTTTACGAAAAGAAGTATTTTAGAAAAATACTAGCATTTTCCCCCACAATTGGCGCAATGTAGGTGCCAAAAGTATCATTGACACCGCGTTTTCTGACCTGTAACTTTAATCTATGAGAAAAATTTGCAAAGTCCTGGGTTACAATAGATGAACCTTTTACTACTGACGAGAAAGTTGTATGTTGCTAAGTGTGCGTTAACGTGTTCTCTCCAAAATGTTATTAAAACATTTGTATTAATTTTAAAATTTATTTACATTTTTTCTAAATGTAATTTCGTTCTATGTAAATACTTTTTTAAATTAGAGAATTTTAATATTACATATTATATCAGATTTTAGATATTTATTACATATTCTTACTGTTTTTATTACATATTTATGTACCTATTTTGACGTTTAATACTACATATTTTTCCGGTCTCTAGTAATCACTGTGATAAATCTAAAATTAATAGTGTTTAAAAAGCTGACTGACATTTATGATAAATGTAAAGGACGAGGTACCTCTACTCAAGGGGCGCAGGGACCTACAATTCGTTGAGATGGCGCTGCAGGACGTGTGCGTGAAATCTCAGCAGACCACGTCAACCTTTCCTTGACCTTGCACTTCCCTCAAAATGTCTTGTATGTTTTCATCTCTATTACCGGCTTAGCTCCCAACCACGGAGACCGTGCGTGCATATTTTGGGATATCCTGTATATTCTGGAAGGCGGATCTATATGTTAAGTGATGAAGGTGGGAAAACATGGCGCGTGGAGCTGTTAGGTTGAGAAACGCATGACCGGTGATAGGGGAACACGAAGAATTCTGCAATTTGAACATGGCGTCTGGCGTGTAATTTTCGGAGACAATATTGAAACATTGAATTTAATAAGAGAAGAATAAATAATTTAAAAAATATGGAAGTTAACTTCACGATGGTGCTTGCATGGCATTTTTTCGTGAGTGGGCTGTTTGAAAAATTCCCATGACGTAGAATTCAGACTTGATTGATGGTAATGTATCCGTTATTTCTACTCTCTAGTGTATTGGAAATACAAGCGATGGTACTCGGATAGCATTCACATTTTATTAGAGTTTATTGTGACAATGAGACAATAATATCGCCAAAATATCCTGTAGAGCTTAAGAAAAATATTTACTGTGAGTGAATATTATGAAAAATATTTACTGCTCTCGACAAACGCAGACTGTTCGTTGCTGTGTATCAGCGTTCCAGAACTCGCAACCGGAACCTCTGTTATCACACTCATGAACTAGCAACATGGCGTGTGGAAAAAAAAGGCTGCGATGTGGACATACTGACTGGCGTGTAATTTTTGGAGAAAATATTGAAACATTTTTCACTCGCACATGTTTTTACTCTCCAAATTAATGTTCTCTTAACTAACTTTGCATTAAATTTTGTGATAGTAACGGTGTTCGAATTAGTCACATTTTAAAGAAATATTAAATCGCAACAGCCATCATTTCAACTCCTCGCAAATAGTTCTTCTTTGTTCACGATGTTTTGCACCTATGACGAAAGCTGATCCGGTAATCAACGAAGTAGTCACGGAAGGAGAAGCAGTGGAAATAAAAGGCACACAGTGTGAAAATATGAATTCGTTATGATGTGTTTTATCCATTAATGACGATGAGTTGTCTTATCGAACATGCAAAAGGAGCGAGTATTGGCGAGATAAAGTTAATGTATTTCTATAAACGGGGTTTCTTATTGCCTTATACATCACACGAGGAAAACAGTCAAATTGTGTGTTGGAGTTAATGTGCTACCTCGGATTATAGTACAAATGCCTTTTTAGTTCCTTCAGGAGGTTGTGGAAAATAATTTCAAATGTTTACGATTCATGAAAAAATAGTTCTACTGAAAGCATATAATAGTGCCTAAAATGTCCTAAAAGGGCGGTTGTTGCCTATTTTAATGATTTTGCCTAAAATTGCCTAAAACAAGTAATTTGGAGAATTATCATATTTTAGTTACTCTTTTTTATAGTTATACCGAATCGCAAATCCTTTCCCGAATTTCCTGAAACGCGAATATTTCTTGATAAAATACACAATCGACTACGCACCGAAATCTCTCGCTCATCACACAGAACAGAAGGAGCTCTGCAAGTCAATACAAAGAGTACATATTTTACGTTCGTCTCCGATCAGCACGCACTTAGGCAATTGTACCCATTCTCCGTGCAACTGCGCTGTTCAGGGTTGAAATGAAAAGTGTGAAATAATGAATGAAATGAACATAATTAAAATTGATTGGAATAATATGCATGTAGTCACATTCTTAAATGTAAAAATACTTGACTTTCCTAAATAATAAAGTGCCTAATTTAATTCTTTTGTAATCAGTTTTGGATGTCAGAAAAATAACTTCTTGTCCGATGTTTGTTAAATGCCTGATTTTGTAAGCTATTTTAAGAGCCTAAAATAATCCGTTTTTATGCTTAATACTGCCTAATTTCGTAATTTTGTTACATACTTGAGGTGCCTAAAACATCACTTTTTTGTGCCTTAACTTCCCGAGGTCTACTAATTCACATAGTGGTATAGTGCCAGCAAGTCACCTATGTATAAGCTTTCTCCACGACAGTTGGCGATATTTAAACCATTGAGCAGGTTATAAACCATTGAGCATCACCAAGATCACGTGACTCAGCGGAATGCGTTCTTCCGCCACGCAGACGCCGAAGCCGATGCCTTCCAGTGTCCGTTCGGCACGTGCAGTTAGAGGTTGGTGATCGATTTCACGAGCGATACATTGTTCGAATATTTTTACGAGAAATAACATTGTATGAATTATTACTAGACATCGCATGTTTAGGCACTAAAAAATCGTCTTTTAGACGCCCAAAAAGGCGCTGAAAATGTCAAGAATAAGGAGAGAAAAAAAGGCACTGTCATAAATTACATCCACAATAAAATAAAAAATTATTTGGAAAATTCCATACGTATTTACAACTCTTCTACATTTATTTCTTAATAGTTTCCATTGCAATATATTGCCAGTAACTTTTCAAGGATCGCAATTTCAGATCTGCAACGATTGGAAGACAAAATCAGTTTGAATACAGAGAAGTATTTCTGAACACCTACTAAGGTGACTGGCATATGTTTTAGAAGTTCAACATTAGCAGCATTGAAACTTCTGGGAATGTACATTTATTTACACTCAAATGGTACCCTCGGGGTATTGTCAATCAGGCTATTTTCTCAGAACATGGCTGTTATTTATGAAATAGGGAAATGGAGAAAAATATGTTGGTATACTTTCAGGAATTCTCTCGTATTTCAAAATACAAATACGTGAATTGAAGGTTTCGTAATGAATGTTCAGGTTGGACCATGGCCGATTTTCTGATATCTTAGCATTGTGTATAAAAATTACTAATAAAAGGGGAAAACGTGCAATAATCCTAAAGAAAAGGCATTTATCCAAAAAACCGTATTTATGCTAAAATAAGCAAAAGTAAGCATTATAAAACTTGGTCATATGCCATCATTTGTCATGATTCGTGCACATATATTATCAGCCTTTAAATAAGTTCGCTAGAAAAAAATAGGCATTTCCCTAAACATCCGATATCGAATTATTACAAAGGATGTAGAAGAACAGGCGAGAATATGTCTTTAAGTCATCTAACGAATGCAAGCGGACTAGACGCGCATGTAAACCGAGATTCAAAGAGTCCGTGTTGATAATTGCATCGCGCTTTTAATTAAAATCGCAATTGACTAAAATGCGATCAAAGCTTTAAGCATGTAAATAATATTTCTCGAATAGAAAGTTTTGAAGTGTGCTTTCCTTGCATTCATACGAACACTCTCCAGTTGGCGGAATGACAAAATATTCGGGAATACAACGGTGACAGCAGAAGTTAGCCACTGATTCTGAAATAAGCGCGTTCCCGAGTTCGCTTTGTTGACCTGTGGAGCGCCCCCTTGAGCCTAGTAAGCGTTATTCGGCTGCGCTTTCTGCGCCTGGTAGTCATGGGCGAGTGTGCCAGTCCCAGCGAGGCGGAGGGAAGGGGACGGTGTGAGCCGCACGCGCTGCATCGCCCCGCAACTCCACGCCACGCCCCGCCCCGCCACGCTCAGAAGTTCCCAGCAACGCCCAGCCCTGCGCCGCGCCGCATCTCACTGCCCCACCTGGTGCTCTGCACCGCCCCGCTCCGCCCCGCTCCGCCCCGCTCCGCCCCGCTCCGCCCCGCTCCGCCCCGCTCCGCCCCGCTCCGCCCCGCTCCGCCCCGCTCCGCCCCGCTCCGCCCCGCTCCGCCCCGCTCCGCCCCGCTCCGCCCCGCTCCGCCCCGCTCCGCCCCGCTCCGCCCCGCTCCGCCCCGCTCCGCCCCGCTCCGCCCCGCTCCGCCCCGCTCCGCCCCGCTCCGCCCCGCTCCGCCCCGCTCCGCCCCGCTCCGCCACGCTCCGCCACGCTCCGCCCCGCTCCGCCCCGCTCCGCCCCGCTCCGCCCCGCTCCGCCCCGCTCCGCCCCGCTCCGCCCCGCTCCGCCCCGCTCCGCCCCGCTCCGCCCCGCTCCGCCCCGCTCCGCCCCGCTCCGCCCCGCTCCGCCCCGCTCCGCCCCGCTCCGCCCCGCTCCGCCCCGCTCCGCCCCGCTCCGCCCCGCTCCGCCCCGCTCCGCCCCGCTCCGCCCCGCTCCGCCCCGCTCCGCCCCGCTCCGCCCCGCTCCGCCCCGCTCCGCCCCGCTCCGCCCCGCTCCGCCCCGCTCCGCCCCGCTCCGCCCCGCTCCGCCCCGCTCCGCCCCGCTCCGCCCCGCTCCGCCCGCTCCGCCCCGCTCCGCCCCGCTCCGCCCCGCTCCGCCCCGCTCCGCCCCGCTCCGCCCCGCTCCGCCCCGCTCCGCCCCGCTCCGCCCCGCTCCGCCCCGCTCCGCCCCGCCCCGCTCCGCCCCGCTCCGCCCCGCTCCGCCCCGCTCCGCCCCGCTCCGCCCCGCTCCGCCCCGCTCCGCCCCGCTCCGCCCCGCTCCGCCCCGCTCCGCCCCGCTCCGTCCCGCTCCGCCCCGCTCCGCCCCGCTCCGTCCCGCTCCGCCCCGCTCCGCCCCCCCGCTCCGCCCCCCCGCTCCGCCCCCCCGCTCCGCCCCCCCGCTCCGCCCCCCCGCTCCGCCCCCCCCCGCTCCGCCCCCCCGCCTCGCTCCGCCCCTGCCCCGCCCCGCTCCGCCCCGCTCCGCCCCGCTCCGCCCCGCTCCGCCCCGCTCCGCCCCGCTCCGCCCCGCTCCGCTCCGCCCCGCTCCGCCCCGCTCCGCCCCGCTCCGCCCCGCTCCGCCCCGCTCCGCCCCCCCGCTCCGCCCCCCCGCTCCGCCCCCCCGCTCCGCCCCCCCGCTCCGCCCCCCCGCTCCGCCCCCCCGCTCCGCCCCCCCGCCTCGCTCCGCCCCTGCCCCGCCCGCTCCGCTCCGCCCCGCCCCGCTCCGCCCCGCCCCGCTCCGCCCCTGCCTCGCGCCGTCCCGGCCTCGCGCCGCCCCCGCGCCGCTTGCGTGCATGTGGCCGGCCCGTCCGGGGCGTGGCGGGGAGGGGTCCGTGGCGGCGCCCCAAGCACGTGGCGTTGCGAAGGCCGCCGCCGCCGGCGCGGGCGCGGGCTGGCGGCGAAGGGGGCGCGGCGCGGCGCGGCCAGCGCGTCTTCCGGCGACGCGGCCGTCGGGCGGAGCGCCAGGTGCGTGCCTCCTCGCCCCAGGCCCCGCCCCCCGCCCACGCCCACACCCACGCCCACCCGCGGCCCCGCCCCTCCAGCCGCCTTGCCCTCTATTGTTCGCAAATGCCCGGTCACTCGCGCTCCCATCGGCGGGCGCATGCACACCGCCTGCTCCCCGCCACCCCACGCCGCGGCTCCGCTCCCCACGGCCGGTGGGGGTGGGCGGGAGTTCAGGGGCATCACAACGCCAATGTTCTCTTTGTGGTGGAGTTTCGAATTTTAAACATATTTTGATGTCGCGTTTAATCGGATGAAACAACAGCACTACCTTCATTCAAGGTTGCTTATAAATGCACGGAGCCCCTGCAATTCCAGGAACAGACAGTTCAGGACACAGGATAAGTTGAAAGGCGCCGTGACCGCCGTTGGAGTGGATGATTTGAAATCTGACTCTGCAATTGCGCTCGTTTTCATCTTTATCTGTGTTTTTGATGAGTTTATCAGAAATAAAAATAGACAATGAAAAACTAAAGATTAACTGTTATGGGTAATGTTTAGATAGATGTTTTCTTTGCCAGCTGCCATTTTTCTTTAACAATACAGGTTTGTTTTTTATGTTTGTTTCCCCACGAAAGGTCTTCAACATTGACAATTAATCACACAGATGTTCAGAATATATCGTTCTAAAGAATAAAATTGTGCGAACTTGTACACTGAATTTCAACTTGGAACAATTAATTTATTCGTGCACTTAATATATGCCGGGCAAGTCTTGACCATATTATATCACATATATTTTCATACAGTTATATAATACATGCACAGGAAAAGAACATATCGTTATTCTAAAGAACTAATTTGCTCCTGTCACAGTCACAACGATGTCTTCGACGACGTTCTTCTAATTATTCCGCGATAGCAACGCTCTCGGAGAGTCTAGTTTAATTCTACCCGTTTTCAACTTCAAAATGAGACCAAACAATTTCATATTGGGTACTAACACAGTCAAAATGAGAATAGACCCGAGGAGATTGGGATTAATCACAAGCAAGTTTAGACGCAACAATTTCAAATCGAGAGAAACAAAGTTGAATCGGCTAGAGTTTTATTTGTTGTTAACAAAACTAAGCTATATTTCGCCGTGTATGGGTAAGGTACTTGCGTTATAATGATTTACATAAGTAACTAGTGGTGCTACACAATGGCACAGACTTTCCCGTATTAGTTTTTCCTTGGGTCTTCGCTAGCTATTCGGAATTGCCACATACTCTTTCTTGCCAGCTACCATTTATCACCGACAAAAGTACTTTTTTTTTGTCATTTTCTTAATTTTTCGGTTTCCTATTGGTAGAACGGAAATATTAATTTTAGAATATTAAAGAACACAGAAACCTAGCCGTAAATGGCAATTTTCTTTTAAAAAAATTATGTGCCGTTTAAGACAAAATGGCATTTTAGCACTACTAAAAATGCAAAATTCGAAGCTCATTTTCACAGAAAATTTTTGAGTTATCAAAATACTTTATTTAAAGTTATTTGAAGCACATACACTCAACAAATATAATAATCTTTACAAATTGCTGGTAATGTGCATATTAAAGATGCGAGAGATCTTTCAAAAAAATTACAATTATGTAATTTTTGAAAAAACAAAAAAATAACTCAAAATAAACTTTACGCTATACTAAAGAGTGTAATTAGCACTATCCGTTACAAAAGTTTCAAGAAAAAATGTGCAGCCATATACGAGAAAATGGTGTTTGAGCATTTCTGAAAATGCCTAAATTTGAGCTACTTTTTCCAGAAAACGGTAGTGTTTTCGAGAAACTTTACTTGACATTATTTAAAGCATGTATACTCGTAAATATAGTAATGTGAAAGAATTGCCGATAATGTAAATATTAACGACGTGAAAGACAAGTAAAATAATTTACATTTTTGTAATTTTTGAAAAACCAACCGATAGACCAAAATGGCCGTTATGTCATTGATAGAGTACATTTATCACTACCCCTACCAAAAGTTTAAAGAAAAAATTTGGAGCCGTTTTTGAGAAAGTCTTGTTTTTGTAATTTTTTAAAATTGCACATATTGCACGCAATATTGCACGAAAATTACCAAAATTGTGAAAAACATTTACATGACCTTTATCAAAGAACTCAATATGCAGAACAAATTTTATTTGAAGAAAAAATCTCTATCTTCAATTTTGTAGTTGGAGAAAGACGCCGAAAACAAGTCAAACTTTCACAATTTTCGAAAATTCAGAGCTGTACGTGAAAATCGAACCTATGCCATGTTAAAAAGTGTATTTTACTCTATTCATACAATAAATTTAAAGAAAAAATTTGTAGCCGTTTTCGAGAAAATTTTGAAAATCCCCGGGGGGCTTCATATAAAGTACCCCCAAATTTTGAAGACTTTTTCAAAATCTCAAAGCTTCGACTAGAATCAGATCGACCGGGGAATATCCATTTTGGAAGAAATCGTACGTATGGTTTAGGCGCTAGCAGTGTTCACAGATGGACAGACAGACAGACGAACGGACGAACGGACGGACGGACGGACGGACGGACGGACAGACGGACAGACGGACGTTTTCCTTTCAATTGGGTTTTCGGTATCAAGGACCTAGAAAACAGGGTTTCTGGCTACACCACGTGTTAGGGGATTTTGTTTCTTGATTTAACAAGTGGTTTTATCCACTTATTCGTTTTCACGGCCCGGCAGTTAATTTTTTTCCGCCGAAAATTGGCCATTTTTTCGCGCAGCATTACATAACTTTCCCTATACTATGTATATCACTCCGTGTATACGTACGTATATGGGAAAGTAAAAAGGAAGCTGAGAGGAACAAAATACAAACTTGTGCAGTGTGCAGTAATAATGGAGACTGGAGTGGGCTCGCTAATGCACTTGGTGTGAAAAAATCAACTGCATAAAGACGAAATACCACGATAACGCGGTGGACGAAGAGTGAACACAGGAATTTAATTGTTCACTACACAGAGGAAAATCCCAGAATTACTCGTATATTAAAAGAACTGAATCGTAAATTTGAAGATCAATATCAAGTTATTTTTCCTACCAAATGTTTGCGTCAACATTCGGATGGCGTAATGTTTACGATAAAGGACATTCGTAGAGATACCTAAAAAATGGAAAGCGATGTAAATAAAAGAAAACATTACGAACATATGCTACATCTCTTAAATTATCAGGCAGATAATATCTTTAAATGGATTTTTATTTACTTTCCTATTTCAGTCTGTTAAATCTCAATTTGAAAGTGATTGGTCTGGATTTGAATGGGTTTATTCCCAATTTGAAATTGTTTGGTCCCAACTTCATTTTGTTTGTTCCGAATTTTAAATTGTTTGGTCTCTATTTGAAGTTGTAAAGGTATAGTTGTAAAGATATAGTTGTAAAGGTATAGTTGTAAAGGTATAGTTGTAAAGGTATAGTTGTAAAGGTATAGTTGTAAAGGTATAGTTGTAAAGGAATAGTTGTAAAGGTATAGTTGTAAAGGTATAGTTGTAAATGTATAGTTGTATAGTTGTAAAGGTATAGTTGTAACGGTAGAGTTTAATTCTAGTCCATAGTCTTTGAAATGCACCTGCATTTGAACGTAACAGGGGAGGGGTTTTGGGGGGGGGTGGCTTTGGGCTGGCAGCGAGCACTGGGCGGCATCTGGAACGCTCGCGGCACGCGGACGCGAGGCTGTAGGGCAGGGGTCGGCCCTTTTTACTCCCATTGCTCACTTACATAAAACGCAACACACTGTAATGGAAATAAACGAAATGAGCCAACGCGGAATTCGTGTTGCGAACGCACCACTACCTTCACTCTTAGGCTACGAAATAGGAAGGTTCCCCAATGGGCTTTTGGTCGTTTCTAATGGGCATGTCAGCAGCCCTAGGGACCAGCAGAGGTGGCTCAGGGCATGAACTAATGTCACTGTAGTGCCACTGACCGAGAGGTCCTAGCTTCATGTCCCGACGGCGGCGGGATTTTCGACACTAGCTTGTCAGCTAGGTCGAATTCAGTCTGTCTGGAGGAGAATTCTAGCGGCCTGCGGCTTGATCGGTAGTTTTCCATGGTTTCTCATATCAATACCAGGCGATTGCCGGAGCAGTACACTAACAAACGGGCCATGGACCGCGCGATCTTTCCTTCCTATTCGTTGTCTTATCCTCACCCCTTACACACACACACACTTACACTAGCATGTACTACACTACTACACATGCCGGGAGACCGGTCGGGAGCTTGGAAAAAACTTGTCCCGGCTGGGGCGGTTCCCTGCTGGTGGGAGATACCTGATTGGGGAAAACGCCGCTAGTCGACAGGTCGGTGACGGATCTCGCCATTCTGCGGGGAAGATCACGGTCACCTCCCGAGAAAAAAAACATGCACTACAATTATGGCACTAATGACCTTAGCCGTTGGCATGCCTGGAATCACTAGCATCGATCAATCAGCAGCCCTAGGGACCAACGCCTGCTAGTGAGTAGTCGAATGAGCGGCTGATTTTCGAAGTGGGTGGTTTTGTGCAGTGAGGACGGTTCATGACCTTCGAAGACGCACTCGTGTGCGTTTAGTGCCGGTTGGCAGGCTTTCAAAACTCGAAACAAGTCACCTTGGTGATCCCAACACACATGCCACCACACCATGCTCCGTTTATAATTCGACGTTGTGTAGTTACTACTAACAGCTTAGACTCCTCTACTAACAAACTGCACGTTTTTTTTTCTATTTCCTGAAGTAAGAAACAAGATTATCTGACAATGCGTTTTCAGCAATTATTCTCGATTAGTCTGCGAGAGATAGATTTCAAAATGCTAGAATAGCTCGTAAGCATTTTCCCTGTCACAACGAACGTACACTAGAATCTGGTTTTATGACATTGTGGTTATAGACTACAGATGCCCACTGTATATATAGATCATCACATATAATACACATATGTGTATCATATGTGTGCAAAGTCTTCCATGCATCGACAGAATTTGCCACATGACTAGTGGGAGTAGATTTCCCTTACCTCAAATAGTGACAATTTTCAATGAAAAACATGGCGTAAAAAGAGAAAGTAAATTTGGCTAGTTAAATTTTGACTGAAAGTTAAAACTATCATGCTGCAATGCATTTGCTTAGAAAAGTTCGTTACTTTTGTTTCAAGTTATTTAATGTCTCTCCTATGACTAGCACAATCTTCGACTTTTCTGCGCGACATTATGCAAAGTTATTTCACTATTTCGTCCCTTTAGAATGAGAAGTTTTAACTGACAAAGTGGAAAAAAATAGTTGTGTGATAAGGTTCTATCTGATTTCAAGTAGACCATACACATGATGCAATTTGCGGACAAATAAGTACTGTAAAACTCACTACGTAGGAAGAGAAAGAGGAATTTTAATATTATTCGTGGAGAGATGAAACATCAAGTTACTGGAACCGATTAAAATGTTAGTTGCAATCTTATCTTTTCTTGAAACATTTCCAGACGTCGCTGTGACCCAGCCCAAGATACTTGCGAGGAATCCCTATTCTTCAAAACTAATTTTATAATGATACCAGCAACGGCTATTAAATATTTTGAAATTTATATCTGATTATCTTGTTAACTGATGGACTAGCAAATCAAAATTTTCAAAATATTCCTTTTGTAATGAATTAGTTATACGTCCCTTACTGCATGTATCGCAGAATGTGACCCCACGGGAGTGAAGAATTACCATTGGATTACAGGGTGTTGACATCCAAGTAGTTTCTTGGTAAACGGTTACCTTTCCAACGAAGTTGAAAATGGTATTGTGACTTTATGACTACTATACTAGAATTTTTCAAACAAAAAAGGCATAAACAGGTAAAGGTCCATATTATAGAGAAAATTTCCCAGAAATACTTGAAGTTTAAAATGCGTCTTCACACGGGACGTGCCTTTCCGCAGAACCTGTAATCCTATGATTTATCCCAGATGTCTGTAATGAAAGAAAATTGGCAATGGGTTGTGCGCTGTATTACCTGTCTGAGTGATGATTAGAGACCGTATTTTTATGTAGTTACTATTTACTTACCGTTCTCAAATTGTAATCTTGGCAAATCGTCCCTCTTCGAAACCCAATATCGAATCAATACATTTTTTCGTCACATATTTTTACATACTTAGTACCATTTTACATATTTTAAATATTTTTCTATTTTCACCATTTTTTTGTTATTTACTGTCGCATCAACTTCTAGGTCATTAACAACCACAATTGGGTTTAACGTTATGTAACTGAAGATAATTTGGTGATGATAGGGTGTGGGAACGAAGGACGAACATATACAACCACGCCGAGGCGGGACTCGAACCCGTGGCTCTTCGGTCCGAGATCGCTTCGGCCCTGCTGGCTTAGTGATCTCGGCCACCGGGCCGGCAAAATATTTTTTTTTTATTTCTATCACTTTTGTTCAATTGTATTACATTTTTATGAAAAGTATTTTCAAAAAATGAACATTTTTCCTCCATTCTTGGTGAAATCTAGGTGTGAAAAGTATCATTGACGTCGTTGCGAGACATTTCCGAGACATTTTGACTATCGCTGACATGTAACATTTCGATGAGAATGTTGCATGCCTCAGTGATTGTTTGCTGATAGTAGATTCGCCAGTTTGTACGATGGCTTGTATATACAGCTTGGACTGGCTACTAAACTAGTGTCCTGGATAATAATAGATGCTCTTGTGCTCTCCAAATAATATTTCAAACGTTTAATACTTACTATTTGGCTATATATATATATATATATATACTATATATATATATGTGTGTGTGTGTGTGTGTGTGTGTGTGTGTGTGTACACACACATACACATTCTGACATTTTATACTACATATTTTCCGGTTTCTAGTGATGATCAGCAGAAATTCTCTCCCCCGGCCAGTGCCATCGCCGGCCTGCCCCTGAAGCGACCTCCCTGCGCTTCGCGGCTTATTGTTAGACGACCTAGGCCGCTTACAAGACATCTTTCTTCATTGACTTGCAAGGAAATCGTTTTTTTTAGTTACAAGGACCTCGCGTTTATCATGGGCTCCCTTGAAGTTTGCTGCTTTATTGTATATTTAGTGATCTAGGTGCTAGATTTTCTAAGACAAACGAATACGTGGGTTACAGTGATTTTATTATTTACTGGTTCATAGTTAGGGCCCGCATAATTATGTCCTAAAAATTGGGAAATATGTACATATATTTGTATTATAATATACAGAAATATGTACTCAAAAGTATGAAATATGTAACATTAAGTATCATTCTATCAATTATTTTTTATTAAAATACCTTCAGAAAAGGCCGTCACTCGATAGGGTTCACTCTCAATACTGAGTGATTGACTATTTTATATTTCCGGACTCGTCAGCTGTTGTGGTCGCTAGTCCCGCAAGTGTAGTGCATGCCATATCGCGGGAGGAAGAGATGTTCCTTGCTGAAGAACTGCCCCCTCCATCCCAGCTTGAAGGGATC
>JAHLJT010003656.1:38935965-39058006 GCA_031308135.1 Acheta domesticus | reverse complement strand
ACTCGCTCGTATCGTAATATCACACTCGTGTATTAATATCCATCATTACATCACAATTTCATGATGTACCATTCTTGTACTCATTTAGAAGCCCTTCAAACGGAGATCAATGAGGGATGATCTTACGAGTAGACGACCAAATGATGTAAATGATAGAGGAGTGGCGGAATGCGAGGATGCAGAAGTGGGGAGCCACGAGGAGAACAAGCCGAGAAGTCGTTTCGCCGCCCCAAATACCGTTTGCGTTGCCCGAGGAGCCAACCCGAGAGGCTGAGAGTGGATGTTCCCTCCCCCAGCACCAGACGCTGCACGGGAGATCGCGCCCGTGGGAGTTTCGGCGGATCAGAAGGAGGACAACTGCAAACATCTCTGACAAAAAGGGTATTGTGAGTTTGTTTCTGGGTCAGTCAGATGCTAATACAAAGAAAAGCAATACGAAGGCGTTGGCGGTGCGGCACACGGTGGGCTTGTCAGCTAGGTCGAATTCAGTCGCTGTCTGGAGGAGAATTATAGCGGTCGGCTGCTCTCATCGGTAGTTTTCCCTGGTTTCTCCGATCAACACCAGGAGCAGTAACCTAACAGACGGGCCACAGACCGCGGCGCGATCTTTCCTTCCTCTTCCTTGTCCTATCTTCTCCCCTTACACACACTCTTACACTAACATGCACTACACTACCACACATGCGGGAGACCGGTCGGGAGCTTAGAGCTTGTTCCAGCTGGGGCGGTGCCCCGCTGGTGGGAGATACCTGGTTGGCGAAAACCCCGTTAGTCGTCGATAGGTCGGCGCCGGATCTCGCCACCAACTGGGGAAAGTCATCGCAACCTCCCAATGAAAAAGCACGCACTACACTAACGGGACTAATAAACGTCGGTAGTTGACGCGCCCGGAATCAGGAACAATCAATCAGTGAATCAAGCCACCTCACCAAACACCCCCGCTTCTCGCAGCATCCTCCCGCTTCCCATGATGCCGCCCGACCGCCGCTATTTCGACGGATTTTCCCTGCTCCCTTCCCGCCCCGCCCCGCCTTCCACGGCCCCGCCTCTCCCTGCTCCGCCCCGCGCTGCCACCTGCCCTGCTCCACCATGCGCTGCCCCCC
The DNA here is from genome assembly GCA_031308135.1 of Acheta domesticus. NCBI lineage: Eukaryota > Metazoa > Arthropoda > Insecta > Orthoptera > Gryllidae > Acheta > Acheta domesticus. The sequence continues at coordinate 39,056,903 of JAHLJT010003656.1, read as the reverse complement.
GCCCCGCTCCACTCCGTTCCGCCCCGCGTCGGCCAGCGCTCTCCCGCCCCGCCCGCCCGTCCCGTCCCGTCCGCCCCGCTCCGCCCCGCCGCGCCCCGCTCCAACCTGCGCTGCCCCCGCCCCGCTCCACTCCGTTCCGCCCCGCGTCGGCCAGCGCTCTCCCGCCCCGCCCCGCCCCGCCCCGTCCGCCCCGCTCCGCCCCGCCGCGCCCCCGCTCCAACCTGCGCTGCCCCCCGCCCCGCTCCACTCCGTTCCGCCCCGCGTCGGCCAGCGCTCTCCCGCCCCGCCCCGCCCCGCCCCGCCCCGTCCCGTCCCGTCCCGTCCCGTCCCGTCCCGTCCCGCCCCGCTTCCGCCCCGCTCCGCCCGCCCCCGCCCCGTCCCGTCCCGTCCCGTCCCGTCCCGTCCCGTCCCGCCCCGCTCCGCCCCGCCCCGCCCCACTCCGTTCCGCTACGCGTCGGCCAGCGCCGCCCCGCCCCTCCCCGCCACCTGCCATGCTCCAACCTGCGCTGCCCCCTTCGCTCCGCACCACTCCGTTCCGCCATGCGTCGGCCAGCGCTGACCCGCCCCTCTCCGTCCCGCCCCGCCCCATCCCGCCGCGCCCCGCCCCTCACTCCCCGCCTCGCGCTGCCACCTGCCTTGCTCCACGCGCGCGCAGGCGGGGGCGGGCTATTCCCGTCGCTCGTGACGCGCGGAGTGAATGACTGAAGGAAGCTCGCCAAGATTATCCCCTGGGCATACGTACGGACGCAAGGCAGCGTATTTTTACCACGCACATGGACCTTTAAAAAAACTTTGCGAGGGCTAACATAACCGAGAGCGCGCTTCTTCCTCCTTGGTAGTTCAATGTACACCGACTGATCCGTGACATGGAGGTGGGAATGTTCATTACTCTGTGGTGGGAGTTTGTTTTTCATGCATTTGCTGACGAAAGAACTCCGGTTTCGAGAGAGACAAGTCACCACATTCAATAAGGTTTTCCAAAATATTCCTAGATCTTGATGATGTAATTTATTCTGTTAGTAAAATAATTTGCACGGAAAATATATCGTACCAGTGTCCATTCTTTTCGAAAATAATGAAGCTTTGATGTAATGACGATTTGCTGCGGAAATAGTGATGGTTTGTTGTCTGTTACTGCATTTTTCGTTACGCATGCCAAGGGTAATCTCATACACACACTTCTTGAAAAAAATTTATTATTGGATATCGGATGTTTAGGCACTAAAAAATCGCCTTTTAGGCGCCTAAAAAGACACTGAAAATGTCAAGAATAAGGAGAAAAAGCCACTGTCATAAATTAAAAATGATTCGTAAGACTCCATACATATTTACAACTCGTCTATATTTTATTCTTAATAGTTTCCATTGGAATATATTACCAGTAATTTTCAAGGATCGCAATTTCAAATCTGCAACGATTGAGAGACAAAGGCAGTTTGAATACAGAAAAGGATTTCTGAACATCTACTGATGTGTGTGGTATATATTTTAGAAGTCCAAAATTAGCAACATTGAAACCTCCTGGGAATTTACATTTATTTACACTCAAAAGGTGCCTTCAGTGTATTGTCAATTGACCATTTTCTCCGAACATGGATAGTACGTATTTACGAATTAGGGCACGGTCATACTCTACTAGAGTATGGCCGTGAATAGGGAAATGGAGAAAAATATGTTGGTATACTTTCAGGAATTCTCTCGTATTTCAAATTACAAATATGTGTATTGAAGGTTTCGTAATGAATGGTCAGGTTGGACCATGGCCGATTTTCTGATATCGTAGCATTGTATATAAAAATAATACATAAAAGGGAAAAACATGCAATAATTCTAAAAAATTCATTTATGCAAAAAAGGCATTTATGCTATAATAAGCAAAAATAAGCATTATAAAACTTCGTCATATGTCATCATTTGTCATGATTCGTGCACATGTATTAACAGCCTTTAAATAAGTTCGCTAGAAAAAAATAGGCATTTCCCTAAACATCCGATGTCTATTTATTACTTATTAGCAAGTGTCAATTTCTCATAAAACGTTCTCGAATAGAAATTACTTGTGTTGTCAGTTGATAAGTGACCCCCTAATTAAACAAAATTCGTTACTATGTGACCCCAACAAATAAATATAAATATCAAGAAGGGCCCATGGGTTGCTACCACACGTTTCTTAAACCATATTCTGACAGTTTCGGTTCTTGGTTTACCCATAACTTGCGATTATTCACTAGTGGTTTACATTTTCTCTCTTCAGCTCTGCTTTGCCCCAAATAAGGATGTTGCTACCTACATTTTGTCAGTTGTTTCTTGATTGCTAGAAGAGGCGCGTGAGTATGGATACGTGGAGTCGTAACCTAATATTTGCTGTTTATTTCAAGGGAAGCCTCTAAGATGGCTCACGGGTAGCGCACTAGCTTCCCGTAAGCTTCAGCACAAAAGATGATCGTAGCTTTCCTTCATAATCGTCTCAGTGTCTATAGCTGCATGATGAAGAAAAGCTGAGGTGGGCGGAGTTTGCTAGTTTCGGCAAAGGGATACGTCATGTTCGCTGCGTGTCTCTCTTATCCTCCAAATAAGGAAATTAAACCAGGCATGTGTGACACCGTTAGCAAGCCGGGTAAGTCGGGCAGTCGAGTTAAAATGCCAAATTCATACATTTCGAGGGAATAGAAAAACCTTACATCCAAGGTAACGTTAGAGTTTCTGATGTGTGTTCATTTCCATTTTTAATAAATCGTGGATCCGACTTCGAAAATGTGTATCAAGATTGCGTTTGGTTGTATATGGTCAGACAAAATCACCTCTCGTATTTCAAAAGGCAGTTACAAACAAAGATAGATACAAATACTTTTATTTGTACTGTACAGAAAATAGTGTATTCCATTTTACATTATTTGGTTTTTAAAATTATGTCCAGTAAATGGCGTTCTCCATTGTTGACACATTGACAAAGCATTTCCTGGAAATTATCCATAGTTCTTCTAGTAATAATTTCTAGTGAAATGGCATCCACTGCCTGGGTAATTGCCTCATTGAGCACCCGCAGGGTTGTGGGTTTATGCTTCTACACTTGCACAGAAGTGTCCCCAAAGAACGAAAAGCACGACGTATCGAATCGGATGTCCTTGGTGTCCAGGTGATGTCTTCTCGCAAAGCGTGAAGACGATCTGGAAACAATTCTCTCAAAATTCCTAGAGAACGTCGCGCAATGAGAGTTGTGGCTCCGTCGTGTCGGAACTGGACTTCTTCCTACGAAGAACTATGGACAACGTTCGGGAGAGGCTTCGTCAATGTGTGAACAAAGGAGGACATAATTTTTTAAAACCAAATCATGTAAAATTGCGTAGAATTTCTGGATGACAAATAAAGGTATTTTTTCTGTATCTTTCTTTGTAGCAATCTTTTGAAATACTGAAATATTTTGTCGTATCTTGTATTACTCGTGCGTATCCTGCATTCCAGTTTACTTGTATCAAGTAAATAAGTAAAGCAATTTTAACAGAAATTAATTTTTGAAGATATCTTACTCAAAATATTATCATGACCTGACAAAAGCGGCAATGAAATCCGGCACAATTTTGCAAGTCCCCGTTTGTTTGTAGGAAGATAGTTTAATGCAATTTTACAGCGTCAATTATTGACGGTGAGTGTATAACACAACAACTTCGCACATTTCTCTCACTCTCTTAACGGTATATTTCCGACACGACTAGTCTTCGACTCGTAAAACATTCCTACGTAGTAAAATTGTAAACGAAGTGGAGAACATTTGAGACATCAAATCGCAAATATTATCTCGATGACCAAATTATATCTAAGACCTTTCCTTCATCACATTTCTTACCTTTTCTCACACTTCAAGTTAATGAATTGCGCTGTAGAAAATTTGTACGTATTCACGGGTCGCTCCCTTATTCTGACTGAGAGAGTGCCTCCTCCAGACAGCGTTTGAATTGAGCTGTAGAAAAGTTGTACGTTTTCACGGATTGGTTCCCTTGTTCTGATTGAGTTGTCGGCTCGGTGACGCCCGTAGCCTCGGGCGCGGGGCGAGGCGAGGCGAGAGGGGGCCGGCGGCGCCCCGATTAGCCGTGATGCACGGGCCGCGTCGGCGCCTGGGGAATGTGGGCCGCGCTGGGAATAACCGGGAGGCGGGCGGCTTTTCAGGTCGCGGCGCCCGATCGCCCGTGCCTCGAGCACTCCGTCGGAAACGCTTTCATGACGTTGTCAACGTGCAATCAGTAGAGACAGGATTTTTATGTAATTACATATTTTTTGTCTTTCTACTTACCGGTCTCAAAATTGTAATCTTGACAAATCATCGCCCTCCTAACACAATATCGAATTTTTTCGTTACATATTTTTACATATTTAGCACTTTATTATATATTTTGCTGTTTTCACAATATATTTTCTTATTTTATCAATTTTCTTCAATTTAATTCCATATTTTTTATGAAAAGATTTAAATCAGTATTTTCCCTACATTATTAGGGAAATCTAGGTGTCCAAACTATCATTGGCACTGCGTTTTGTGATCTGTAAACTTAATTTCCGAGAAAAATTTGCGATTGCCGACGTGTAACACTTCGATGAATATGCTGCAGTGTATGTTTGCTGGTCGTAGATCTCGCCAGTTTGTGCGATGGCTTCTATTGCGATTAGTCCGGCTGCTAAACTATGGTCCTGGATTACAATAGATTAAGCTTTTACTACTGACGAAATAGTTGTATGATGTGAAGTGAGTAGTTTTTCGAAATGTAATTTGTTGCTATGTAAATGGTTTTTAATTAGAGAATTTTAATATTACATATTATAACGGATTTTACATATGTATTCCATATTCTTACTGTTTTCATTACATATTTATGTACATATTTTGACGTTTAATACCACATATTTTTCCGGTCTCTAGTAATCAGGATAGTTTTGCAAGTTTTTATTGTTGAATCGATCCAGGCTACAATTATATTTTTACGTGATATTGACAAAATAATATTGTATGATTATCATACAGTTTGACATTTTACTGATGTTAAATAGCTAGAGCTGTTCATGTGCTGGTGGACACTGCAGATCTATACGCAGCATCATATTGTTTCAGATGGAAAACAGACAAGTGGTGTAGGAAAATATGTTTTTAGCTTCTGTATATGTCCTTTACCAATGCGAATACTTGTACACACTACACTACTAGTAATGGGATGAGTAGACTTTAGAAAAAAACTCGTTTTGAACTCGAAGGAGATCACAGAAAAGAGGTTGCAGGTTAAATGGAAGTTTCCATTCCATCTTATCCCGAAACAACAATCGTGTTTGTGAATTTGTATCGACAGAAAACACGGGAGAAAAGCAACAATTTTGCTCTGCAAAACTTGTCCGGGTGAGCCAACGGTCCGTGGTCATTTTGTTAGGGCACTGCTCCGGCATTCGTCTGGTATTGATCGAAAAAACGACGGAAAACTACCAATCAGAGCACGGACGGATCAGAGCCGGCCGCTAGAATTGTCCTCCAGACGGCGACTGAATTCGACCTCGCTGACAAGCTAGTGTCGAAAATCCTGCCACCGCCAGAACCCGTAGCGTAGGACCTCCCGGGCAGAGGGTCCGCAGCGACATCGGTTGATGCCCTGAGCCACCTAATAATGGTCACTAGTGATCACTACTCAGCAATAGGTTTTCTGATTCGACTCCCATTAAGCACATTTTTCTGAGTGTTACGGAAATACTGTGTAGTAACGAAAAGTTTCTGCACAAATGCTTATATCCACCTCATTTTACAGAACTCGCTGGTATGACCAGGAGAGAGTGCTCAGTGCATCAACCTGATGTCACTGCAGTCCCTCTGACCGGGAGGTTCCTAGGTTTGAGTCCCGACGGCGGCAGGATTTTCGACACTAACTTGTCAGCGAGGTCGAATTCAGTTGCTGTCTGGAGGAGAATTCTAGCGGCCGGCTGATCTGATCGGTAGTTTTCCGTGGTTTCTCCGATCAACTCGAGCGAATGCCGGAGCAGTACCCTAACAAACGGGCCACGGACCGCCGCGATCTTTTCTCCCTCTTCCTTGTCCTATCCTCACCCCTTACACTCACACATACACTAACATTCACTACACTACCACACATGCCGGGAAGGCCAGGCAAAAGCTTAGAGCTTGTCCCGTCTGGTGGGAGATACCTAGTTGAGGGGGAAAACCCCGCTAGTCGACGGTAGGTCGGCGCCAGATCTCGCCATCCAGCGGGGAAAAGATCATCGCCACCTCCCGAGAAAAAAACATGCACTACACGTACGGGACTAATGACCTAAGTAGTTGACGCGCCCGGAAACACGAAACAATCAATCAATCGCTGGTATGTTCTTTGTCACACGGAATGAACCATTTTGTATACACGTAGGCAATATTCGGCTTGTGCAGTATTGTAAATTTGATTTTAGATCCATACTCTTATATCGCGCGACTTCCATAGAAAGTTTTCATGAGGTGAGTTTATGTCAATACAATTTATTCAGATTATGAGTTCATTTTATGTCGAATAGAACTCAGGGAATAATATCTTCCAAGAACTTACTATCTATTCATACTTCTATTTCCGTTTATGCACTTCCGTAAGTCCTGTTTTAAACACGAAGTAACGAATACATGTACAATGCTGGCAAATATAGTGAAAATTGCGGATGATATTTTTAGGAGCACTTGAGGTGTTTGCAGAATCCATAGTTGGCGAGTGCACTCTGTCCCTCCGCCCACGAGGCCGCGAAGAGGAAAGACGTGTGCGACAAATCAATCAAAGTTCGACAGCGCTCCTCCGCTCTTCACGTGGCGGCGGAGCAAAGTGCGGATGAGCTGGAGGCAGCCGCAGCCCTCGTGCAGACAGATCGATATTCCTTTCGTCAGGAGACAAAGGCTGTTGCCGGCTATTCCACTCATGAAATTAAAACCAATTGTGTTTAACTATACATTCAAAATGCCCCAGTCAGGGCGGTGTATCTCATAACGTTTATCGCTTTTTCTCTCCGATTTTTCTTACCGCTTCTCCCTAATGGCCAATCATAAAACTCATCTGACTCATCTGTGGCGTGTGACTCATCTGAGGCGGTACACATCGATCGCTATGTCGATGTCCAATAAACCGCCTGTGTACTACAATATAACCTCATTAATGTTAACATATTTTCAATATTTCGCATTTTGGAACTCTAATTAATATATTTTCATTCTTGGAATAGCCCTATTAAATACTACTCGTGCTTTGGAAATTCTTGGCGAGTCGGGGATTTATCGATAATTTCCAAAGCACTCGTGGTATTACTTACGACGAACATTAGCTAGCACTGGCTGACAGTGACAAACTTTCCGGCTTGAAATAGCCGTTTCTGATTCATTTGATGTTGGAAAAAACGAAAATAACTTTTAAAACTTGCAGCTAGCTCTTCTTTCTTAGATATAGCCCATATAAGTTACGAGACAATTTTACGAAATTTAACGTTTGGAGATTGTGTTGGCACATTGAGCGCAGTAGTGATGGGTTATGGGTAATTTGTATGACTGTGTATAGCTTCAAGGCTGCATCGCATGTTCAGAAAAAAAGAGGTGGTATGTAGAATACCACAATATCCCATCAGCCATTCGACCACATGGAGACGGTTTGCCTGTACCATTCCCTCCGAAAATGTACACTCCACCTTCAGATGTCGATGAAAACGAGATGTGGAAGAGAGAAATCACCTTCATTTTCACAGGATAAACTTCATTTCCTACAACACATCTGAACTCCTCCCCGACAACTGCGGTGCTGTAATTGACAAACATGGAGAGCGATAGCATCAGGACATTTCGCAAATGGAGCGAAGGTTCAGGGGAAATGGAACACTGCTGTGCTTGCGGCTACTATTGCAAAGTGACAAGAGGAGACACAGAAAACGAGTGCAAGAGCAAAGAGAGGACGTTCACTTGAAGAAATCATTTTATTTGAGAAAAATGAAACTATAACACCAGAGTTAGACGTACTAAACAATATCTAATGTCACATTCATTATTCTCGGTTCAAAATTAGGGAATCGACAATAAAGAATTCCGATGTATATTTTTAGTACTTGTATTTGAAATAAGTAATCTTAAAAACTAAATCATATGCTTACAAAACTTGGAAAAAACATTAGCTTATTTGTTTTTTGACGACCACCGGTATGTTTGCTATTTTCAGAAAGAAAATACATTTTTGAACAGTGTAATCGGTGGGATACATTTGGATCTTAGGGAACGTTTTGAGTAAAAGTTCTTAAACCCGACTTGTAAGCGTGAAAGAAATCTCCCATTCACGTGTGAATGGGATTCATCTTCCTCGTTTTACTACCCCGAAAAGCATAATTTCAATTTAGAATGTAATGGACAATAACTATGTCAATATTAGACTTACTTTCTTTGGACGAAATACACAAGCACCCTTTCGAGCATGCTTTCTGTAACTGGAATTCACGAGAACTTGTTTTGAGCGAAACGTGTTTCTTCGAAAAAAAAAAAAAAAGAAAAGAAAGATCAGATATGTATAGATATAAATATATTAATATATAATAAATATAGAAACGAAAGTATTAAATACAAAAAGTAGAAAAAATAATTTAAAAATTAAAAATGAATATGATGAACAGATTTATTGAGAAGAATGATCAACATTACGGAACATCCCTTCCCTCTTCCAGTGAAAGGCTAATAGTATAGAATAAGTAGTAAGAATAATATACCTTTTGAAGAAATTATATTAGAGGTTTAGTCATGTTACAGGGGATAAAGAAAATAATTGTTTTCGATTGAGTACTTATTCGTTGTTTACTATTTCATTTTATTATTTTGACTTTGTACGTGTCGTATTAGTAGCATTGTGGAAAACATTATTTGAGTTCCATTGTACCCCTAACTACTGAATATTCATTCAGCTGGCATAATAAATGCCATTACATAGTTATATTCGAAAGTAAATTTTCGGACATAATCTACTTTATTAAAAAATGTATCGTCAAACCATAAATAATATTCCTTTAAAATACTAGTTTGCAACTCAAACTGGCGAGGTCAGATTGTTATACCACTGTCAGGATAAAAGACAGGGAAACCTGATAAAATTGGTTCCGAAATAAAAGCTAATTAATTCACGTGTAGCGTAATGGAAACATCGTGAATTAGAAGCGGACATACGGCCAATTTTTTCAATTTCTAGTGAAGTTCGGTGTGCTTCTGCTTATATTAATACTTATAATTTATCCTTAATGTCTACTACAAAATACAGAAACAGTATTTGCACGTTCGCATTGAAACAATACAAAATCACTGATTCCCAACTAAACTAAGTTGCACTTCTCATGCTGAAGGAACTTAATTCATGCATGAAATCATTTAGTATATCTAAAAGTAATACTATCCTCTCACGAGTTAAGAGCTCTAAATATTTCAATTTTAAGTAATTTCATCGCATGGAAGATTCTGAATCAACAGTAAACTTCAGACCTCTCCTACTTCTACAACTCAAAATTGCAAGGTTGTGAGATAGTTGTCAGGACGTTGCGACTATCTATTAGAAGTTAATCTATAAAATGTGCAAGGACACAGGGACAGGAGACCGCTTAGACAAGGATGTTTACTCATGTCTTACGGAAAAATCAATCGGTTCAACGAGAAAAAGGCCGTTAATAAAGATGATTATCAATATTGATCCCACCTGGCCCTACTCACTGCCTACTCATCTGGCTCCACTCACGGCCTACTCACCTGGCCCTACTCACTGCCTACTCACCTGACCCTATTCACTGCCTACTCACCTGCTCCTACTCACTTCCTACTCACCTGGCTCTGCTGATTCCTAATTGGGGAGGCGGTGCTGGGAGCGTTGCATTGTGGCGTATCCAGTTGTCCCCTAAAGAATCATTAGTGCTACCTGAGAGGGCTGAAGATTGAGCTGTGTCCGATCTGGGGCGAGCAAATTCCACACAAAATAAGGCGTACTTAGACGTCTCGCCATACGAGAGTGCAAAAATGAATATAATGTTAATAGAGGTATATGGTTAATGAAGGTGGCCGTTTGATGATTTCAAATTCAGTGGTATTGGAACGCCGCTACTCTGGTCGCCCACTAAACACTGCTTGCCAAGTGTAAACGACATCCTAAGTATTACTACCCGATATTATCCCTTATAGCTAGGAGGCGGATTTTATTGAAATCTGCCCCCTACTTATTTCTTTAAAATACGATGAATATTATTCTGTGGTTTCTTCACAATATACGTTTTAATTCAGAAAATGAATTATTTTGCAGACAAGAAATTTGTTATTTTGACATTGTACGTGACAATTAATGAAGAACGATATTCTGGAGCCCAATTGTTATCTAAATATTTCTTTACGGTCGGCAGCACAAGAATAGTTTATAGGAAATAGCTTGCCGCTAGTAATTGCAGCTACGACTCCTCTACTCATACCTCTCTCGTTAATTCTCTGCCTCCGTGCTAATCGGTACTCTCATATCGACTCTCATGATAGTCAGCCTGTTATCTGTTCGACACACAAATTGCTGTTATAAAATGCAACATTGTATCAACATGCCACGCGGGTCGGGAAAAAAATTATCTTATTTTTATTACAGCTATTCCTCATACTCCAGGGCTTTAGCAGACAATCAGCGCAACACGTTTCCTTTTTTTACACAATGTAGGGATGGAACATTCTATCTTCTCAACGTCTAAGATCGTATTAGTATCTATATCTGTAACATAGATAACTGCGTATTATATTTCTTTCTCCCATACTACTTACGTAGTATAGAGAAAGTTACGTAAAGATGTGGTGACAAACAACGATCTTTCGGCAGAAAAAGGCCTTGTATCGAAAGTGGGGTTGCCACTTTTGAAGAACAAATGACCCGGAGATCACTAATTACCGGGGGGAGGAGTTAACGAAAAGTAAATACATAAATTTACAATCAATATTTATTATAAAATAATATACGCCTTTTTACGATTAATTATTTCAAAACATTATTACATTTATAATGTTAGAAATGCACTAATTACTATAACACTAACTACATTCTTTTTCGACTACCGATGGTGAACTGATGGCATACTTATTTTGCCACGCAGACCAAGTTTTATTTACGTAGTGTCATTACTATGAAAACATTCGATGAAATTAAATTTTCAATTACAGATTATATTTTTTTTAAAATACAAAAATAGTTAATTTCTTTTTTATATGACCCGGAGATTTTCAGTAACCCGGAGCCCCGAGATTACTCCTAAAACCCGGAGTCTCCGGGTCAAACCCGGAGAGATGGCAACGCTAATCGAAAGGTCCTTGTATGTCACGGTAGGTACCTGCCGTTGTAAGTAATTTCCTTTGACACGTTGGGTACGCTTAATCCACGTTTTCTGAGTCTTTGATATCAACCGATTGATTTATGGCAAAACGTGTGTCCATCTGTCTGCCTGTGAATATTTTCAACATTTTTTTCGAAAATAGCTTTTTTTTATTTTTTCAATAGGCCAAAGTTATCTTACAAAAATAGCGCAGATCCTATTTTTGTTGAAGTATCTAAACAGTTCTAACCGTTATAGATAATGCTACTGTATGCTGTTCTATCATCTCTAGTTTTTAACATTTAGTTTTTCATGTATTCTGGAACAGTAATATTCACATGAGTCTTACCTAGATTGCTGTCTCGTGAGTCACAATGAAAACTGACATTACGTTTTGTCCTAATTACGAATTGTGTGCTTCTCGCAAGAGTAAGTGCAACTATTGGAAGGTTCCTTCTTCCGAGCTCTCGAATAAAAAGGAAAAAGTGAAAAAGTATACGGAGGATATTCCTTGAAAATACTCGTATACTGCGATTTTTTCAACTCTGCCCCTGTCAGGTATCAACTGTTGACGGTTTCATCCAATTGGGAGCTTGAACGTCACCATAGTGACGCCACTGTAGTGTCATATAAGCTCCCGATTGGATGAAACCGTCAACAGATAATACCTGCCAGGGCAAAGTTGAATAAATGGCTCTACAGTAATTTCTTCTGACGAAAAAAGCAACCAACTTGAAAATGAAGCGGTTATGTAAATTCTCCCTAAAATTGGTGCGTTTAAACCTTTATTTTTCTTCGAGCCCAACGAAACACTAATCTTCCTCCACCTATTCACCTTGGCTAGTAGGTGAATAGGTGAAGGAGGACTTGTATTTCAACCTTTTTCTTCTCTGATCTACATCTCTGTACGCTTCTTCGACGATTTTTGAATATATTGATTGACTCATTTTTCCTTTTGCGTCAACTGTTTAGGTAATTAGTCTCATAAGAGTAGTGCGTGTCCTTATCGCGGGAGTTGGCGGTGATTTTTCCCCTTGGAAGGGACCTTCGTACACGTCAGCATGTGGAGTTTTCCCCAACCAGGTACCTCCCATCAACGGGCCTCCCCGCCCCTAGCCAGGGCAAGCTCTAAGCTCCCGACCGGTTTCCTGGCGTGTGTGGTAGTATAGTGCATGTCAGTGTAAGGGAAAAGGATAAGACAAGGAAGAGGAAGGAAATACTGCGCGCGGTCCATAGCTCTTTTTTTGGGGGGGTATTACTTCAGCATTTGCCTGGTCAAACCATGGTAAATTACCGATCAGAGTAGCCGGACGCTAGAATTCTTCTCCAGACAGCGTCTGACTGCGACTTAGCTATTATCTAGTCGATCGAAAATCCTGCCGCCGTGGGGACTCGATCCCTAGAATCTTCCGATCAGAGGCAATGCGGTGTCAATAATTCATTCCCTGAGCCACCTAATACGCATGAAAATATTTCAGTTGTTTTGAGCGCCACTTATTTAACGAATATAGCAGTCAAAATTGGGAACGCTGAAACACCATGAGAAGCCAAATAAACATTTTCATTGATTTCATAGGGTTTAAGTGTTTAGTACTAAAAGTCCGTGAAAACGATACACGCGCAGACACTGACTCTGTTATTCGTATTATGAAACAGTAATTGATCTTCTCACTTAAGAACTGGCCATAGTCGCTTCGCTAACTGTGATCTGTCACTTGCACACTTGCTCGCGCTTGACGATGAAACGTTGAGTGCTGGCGATAGTGATTATATCTCGCACAGCTAACGAAGTAATAAGCAGACAACTCCAAAATAGCGTTCATTGTATTGATTTCAAGTTACTATTAATGCTGACTAAAATCACGAATTTTTATTGGGTAGAAAGCTCACGCAGCTTAGCTCTTTTTGCAGCGGGCTTGCTTTCCATGACACGACCCCGGTCAGGCAAGATTGGAGTGTGCGTTTTCCTTGGAAGGTCTAAGTATACGTTGCTGTGTGACGATGAGAAAATTCACATTTCAGGTTGAGAAGACCAGAAGACGGCATGGGGATGTCTTCATGCTAACCACATGCACCCCCTTAACCCAGGGCCGCGAGACAGGGACGCTGCTTGTACGCCATGGCCCGTACACGGGCCGACGCGTAAAGGACGAACAAACAAACAAAAAAAGCTCACGCAACTTTCTAAACGAAAACCCATGATGCTTTCAATACACAAATAACTAGTGGCCTACAGCAGCAAAAATGCTATAGAACGAAACCTCGCGAAGTGGTTTTCCGAGGTGTAGCGAGCAACTGCTCAAGAACAACAAATAAAATTCTCTCGTACAATCCCTGCAATAAATTAACTATTTTATGTCTTCTCGAGTGTTGCAATAACTTGACATAGTTTAGTGTATAAAGAGTACAACAGTTCTTTACATACGAATAATATAGTAACAGCAAATATTTAATAACAGACGGCCACTTCCTTGGGAACGTGCTGTCCAATGACAGCAGTGCCGAAAGTAGTTTTTATGATATGATAATGTAATGGGTTCGGTGGTATAACGGTTTGTGAAATATGCTGTTTTAACCAAGTTTGCAAGTTAAAACTCCAATCGGAGTCGTGGATTTTTAAGGGCGGAAAAATCCTTTGTATGCCTTCCTTCGGAGGGGACGTAAATCCGGATGTCCCATGTGGTAGATTTACTGCATGTAAAAGATCGAAACCTAAAAGAAACTTCTGAGCTAAATTGAAAATCACCTGTTTTGTCCCCCGAATAATACTTTCTTTCTCCGCTAGATGATGAAAGAAGCGAAGCGAAATTTGCGTGGTCGTATGGAATGGCCCTAGTCTCGCCACATAAAATAGGGCATTAACTAACTAAAATATACGTTTTGTGTGAGTTGTATAAACTCGTGGTAAAGAACAATTGAGGGATGGAGTGTCGGGTACCAGGGAGTTCCGGGTTGTTCAGGGAGGAAACCGGAATGTAGGCCGGTTAATTATTAATGTGAAATTTTGATTTAAAACCCAATTAGTAGCGAATTGAGAATATTGGAAGTTTGGTGAAACCTTGGGGAAGGTGCTTCAGAAAATTGATCAGTGGTTCTAAAGTAAGGAACAAGATATCCCCGGAAGCGGAGAGGGTAATATTTGCCGATTGTTTCTGGTTGTATGAGTTCATGCACTTGAATTGTTCTTATTTAATGCACCTCAAGGGAGACGCCAACGGCATGTGTGCACATGTTGTTGCGGGAACAATGGGTTCAGTAGATTCGAAACAGTAGTATTTATTTATGGAATGGCATTATGTGCGTGCAGACACCCTTGATGGTAGTTCTGTGCCCGTACGTTCGCCGCAGGCTTTCTTTGAAGCTTTCCCCGACGCGCGCCTGGAAATCGTTAATTATTAATGTGAAATTCTGATTTTAAACCCAATTAGTAGCGAATTGAGGATATTGGAAGTTTGGTGATATTGCGGAAGGTAATTCACGGAGCGGCTTTTTCGTTCTCTTGGTGCACCTGGTGTGATTCTTACTTTCACCGCCAGATGCCGGTTTCAGTTCACTATTCACGAACTCTCTGGTTCAAAGAACGCGAGATCTCGTTAGGACGGGACGGGACTTTGCTAGATGCATTTCATTTCGCCGGGCAACGGCCACGGTTCTTGCACATGACATGGTCACTAGGGTTATCCACCTCCTCAGTTAGGATCGAACCCGCGCTCTGGTGGGTAAGAGCACTTGCTCACCGAGGCAGCAGCAGTGGCGCTCTTAGGATGAGAATTCCGTTGGGAGCGTGGGTTCCTGCGGCTGGAGTCAATATTACTCGCGCGACTTTTCTTGAACGATGGATTGAAGAAATGATGATAGAGTGGGGGTATTAGTTACGAAATCGGCCTCTAGATTTTATGAAACAATGCCAATATCTGGAGAATCAGTCATGCCTTCGCAACATTCTCAATAATTTGCATTCTAACTTTCGCTGGAGTTCGAGGTATCTCCTATAATGGATTTTCACCTGCTTCGGTCATTTCTTTAATTTTTTTTGGAGAAAATCACGGACAGAAAGTTCTCGTCTTAAATAGAAAATAGTTTCTATTTCGCGCCAGTGAAGATGTGTTTGGAATGTTGTCATCAGTGCTCGCTGCGAGCTTTTACCTTCAACTGTTTATTGTGCCAGAGAGGGGGAAGCAAGGTCATTGTTCAAGAAAAGTTGCGCGATTAATAGCTGCTTGGCTGTCCGGGAGACGCCGCGTCCTAGGCACAGATGGCAACGATACGAAGAATAACACAAATATTTGCACTTTTCAGTCAAAATCGAAACCGTTTTATTGTTTTTGTATTTTACTCGAGTTCCTGAGAACCTAACGAACCCATAGACCCCTCTCACATAGCGGGGAACTGCATAGTTTTCTTTCATTTTTGTGCGCATTGGAAATTATTAATATAGATAAAGAACAATGAATTCATTGAGAAGACAACTAGCACTCAGAATAATAATTTTTTTTCGGGATTATAATGGAAAGTATCTTAGTAATCGTATTTGTGTAAGCAGTGTCAGATACATTGATTTCTCCCTCCCTCCCTCTCTCTCTCTCTCTTCCTCTGTGTGTCTCTCTCTCTGACCTTTCTAAGAAATTCGAAACGCATATTTGTTTGTTGATTTGAGTTTACCTAGAAACATCTGATCTCCTGGAATCCTAATTTCCTTTTTTCTCAGTTTGGGGGCAATGAAGTAAAGAAGTTGGCGATTCACACTTTCCTGCGAAACGTTATCCACGGCTCTGGACACGAGATGTTCTTCATATTTCGTTCTAGAACAAATTTGTGTTTATTTTGGCATTTTTACCAACGTCAATGCATTGCTTTCATAACAGCACTTGAGAGATTTTGAATGTGCCACATATGCAACTTGAGATCACCAGCTGTAAGCATGAAATCTCGTGGATTTATTGGTTGATTAGCGATTACGGGCGCGTCTATTGCTACGTTTATTAGTCCCGTAAGTATAGCGCATGTTTTAACCACGGGAAGTGGCGATGATCATCCCCACGTGATGGCGAGATCCGGCGCCGACCTAGATGTCGGCTTGCTGGTTTTTCCAGCCTTGTATCTCTCACCAGCGGGGCACCGCCCCGGGAGGAATAATCTCTAAGCTCCCGACATGTGTCTTAATGTAATTCATGAAGTGTAAGTAAGGAGTGGTATTAGGACAAGGAAGAGGAAGGAAAGATCGCGCTCGGTCTGTTTGTTAGGGTACTGTTCATCATTCGCCTAGTTGATCGAAAAGACCAAGGAACACTAACGATCAGAGCAGCCGGCCGCTAGAATTTTCCAGACGGCGGCTGAACTCAACCTAATTATGTAGCTAATGTCAAAAACCCTGCCACAGTCTGGAGTGGAACCCTAGGACCTCCCGGTCAGAGTCAGTGCAGTGGCATCAACTGCGCCCTGAGCCACCTAAGCCTTAAATCTCGTGGGAAAAAAAGGGAGTAAAGTGTTCGGATTCTCTTGCAGCCCGGAAGCCGTGGTCACCGCCGCCAAGGGGTTTTTGAAATCAGGCGCCCCGCAGGGCCATCGCTGTGTTTGGCCACGCTATCTCTTATCGCACATTGTCTGATGTCAAGATATTCTCACATTGTTCGAAATCCCGTGTTCCCTGAAATATCTTTAGAGGAATCTGAAGAAATGTTGCTCTGGATTTTGTTGATAATTTACATCAAGCTGGAATAGGAGTTTGGGCGCTATAAGCGATCATGCCTATAAGCATTATTTTCTTCTGCTGCTCTTACTTATTTGTAAGATTCAAGAAAAAATAAATGCTCGTGTTTTTTTAAAACAACAAAGCAAAATGAGAAAATAAAATATGCTAACAACATACGCTAGAAAATTATCTATATTTCAAAATCAAGAAATGACTGTAAACACCTTGCTACAAATTCTTTGCAAATTGTGCATGTAATTAAATGTATTAGTTGAAGCGCTTGTTAGGTGCATAGAGCGATTATCAATCGGAAGCAGACGCATCCTCCTCTTGCACGAACAACGTAGTGAATAACAAATTGCGGTAATGAAGAGAATAGAAATGAAATGAAAAACGTGTTTTCTAAAGAGATGGGTATTTCGAGTATCTGTTTTTAATTGTAAGACCGATTTCTAAGAGTCAATCTGTAGATTCCGCTGCTATATCCGTTTAATATTCTCGAAGCGGTCGCAATGATCAACAAACAATATTTGCGATGGCATATCCCTACATGATTTATTATATAAAAGAACGAAATATCTTTTTTTATGCGGTCTCTCGCTGTAACTAACATCGGTATACACTATTCGGTAGGCTCCCTATATTTGAGTCTTCTATCTTGAGACGAACTTCTAGCATGGCTTTCTTGAAAAACATATACGACAAATAGAAAAGTTCAAAGAAATACAATACAATGATTTTAAATTGATGGATTTATTCTAAAGTAATTTACTTCACATTTTTCAGTGAATTGGCGCCGAACCGATTTTTCACACCTACAACGCTACTTGCCTGCTAAAAATGAGAATAGTTCATATCTGTTGAAGGGTGGGAAATTCTGCAAACGAAAGTTATCTAGGTGATCCACAATAATCATTGTGAATGATTGACAAGCGAACATCCCTATCTTCATTCGCGAACATTTATCCTTGAGAGTCGAACCACGCCCTCCAGAAGTCCGCGTGGGGCACAAAGTGTAGCAAAGTTATTCATCCACGATGTCCGTGCAAGCGGCGTCTGTTGCCATGCAGTCTTGTTGAACGGCGATAGTGCCTTTTTTTTTGAGAAAAAGCTTCCTGGGGTCCTTGACTCGTGCATGTGAGACAGCTCTTATCTCATACCTTATCAGTGGCTTCACTGAGCGCATACGTGGAAGCGCCTCTTCAAAGCCTACTCTGATGCGGTCCCCGAGTATTTTCTCCCAGAAGATGACATTCCAACGATGTGGTAACACAAACCTATAATAATTCAGAACGTGATTTACTGAAGAGAGCAATCTTATACCTTACCTTCTTCTTTTTGTTGTTTACAAATAAAGTAGCTTAGTGGTTAGAGCAACTGGGCATAACCAAGAGACCCGGGTTCAAGTCTCGTTCGGAGTGCTAACAGTGATGTTACAAAAGAATTATCATTAGAGTGATTGCTCCCAAATTTGGCACGAATACTTTTGACCAAGAATCGTCGCGATTCAAAATGTTACAAAGTAAACAATACTGTCCAACCTATCAATGTTATTTGGTGGAGCAATGAGTACATCGCTGTACATTTGATCACCTACTATAAAATATTTATCGTGTAAACTGATCATAATTCTGTAATTAATTCGAGAAGAATATTGTGTAAAAAGTTTGTTTCGATATTAAAATTACTAGTCAAGAAGGATTGAGACTCAACATCCTTAAAATTATTACTATAGGGCGACCAGAATTTTTTGATCTTAAGTGGTTTAGTACAAGCGAGAATTCTTATCTTGAAGATATAGTGCAACGTTATCTCTCCACTGAAGCCTGCGTCCCTCCTAGAGTGCGATGTTTTTGTCTTACGCTTGATTCAATTGACGTGAATGGCGGGAACATAGATTAAGGGCAATGCTTTGTTTCAGATGGAAAAATACCTCATTGCCATTGATTCTTAAATAAAAATTCTACGCGTATAAACATCGTCAGCTACTGACTGCCGGATTCTAATCAGGCCCTAGGGTTCCCTCCAAAACCTCCGTGCAGAACATGGAGATAGCAGTCCATCTTCCTAGAGCAGGGCTTTCCAACTGGCGGCATTTCAACTGGAATCATTTTGCGCGATGTAGTGTATATTTGTTTCAGTATAATCTCAGTAATTTGTATAAAAACCAATTTAAATGACGGAGCGGCCTGCGGCTTAACTATAATTTGATATGTGGCCCATAAGCCTTGCTAAGTTGGCCAGCCCTGCCCTACAATTCCGTTGAACTCTTATGATACAGCTCCTACCATTGTAGAATGAGTTCTGGAACAAGCAATAGAGAAAGCGAAAATTGTAATATAATGGGGTCCTCGCCTCCATGGAACGTCGCTGCACAGACCTTCAGTGCTGGCCCAACTAGTGATGGCAAATTTTACCCCTACATCGATACATCGCCAAAAGGTTTTCGATGTCAATTCAAATATCGACCAAAACATCAATGTTAAAAACATCGATGTTTAAAATATTTCTGACTGCAAATTCTACTCTAGTGGTAATTAAACTAGATAAATAAACCGCAGAATTTTTTTCTCTCAGAAAATAAATATTTATTTTATTAAGATATTTTTACTGTTCTCTGTTTCCATTTTTAAGTACTTAAGTCATTAATCTAACAAGTGGATATTTCACTCATATGGTGGACATCTAGTAACTCCATGATAATTTAGAGGTGTAGAAAATATAGTTTCATGTTTGCAATAATAGAGTTAGGAGAAGATTCTCTTTTTTCGGTGAGTCAGTGGTTCACTGTTGGTAAAATTTTATTTTAAACAATTAGTTTCATCTTTATCTCTGCCCATCTTAAGTTATCTACAGCAAATATTGAACCAGTTTTCAGTTTCGTCAATCGTTTACTTTTCGCACGAAACATACTAGATATTTTGTTAAAATAATAATAAAGTGGAACATCGTTGACAAATCCCCAAAAATATCCAGAAAGAAATCTCTTCGTCTAGGCATCCACAACAATGATAGATGTCTGTGGCTGTTGGTTTTGAGCAATTTAAAAAAATAGTTACTTGAAATTTTATTTATATCATGCATTTTTTCACATCGATATTTCTGGAAAAATATATCGATGTAAAGAAAACATCGGACCGAAAACATCGATGGTAATATATCGATATTTCTGGTCAAAAATATCGATTTTTTAAAACAATGTTTTTTTACCAGCCTTAGGCCCAACTCCCTGGCCTCTAGCGGGGCGACATGAAATGATGACGGATAAGCCTAATGGCTACGCTGCTCTCTTTCTCGTCCGTGTCCTTCTTGGAGATGTTTGTGGAAGCGAAACATTGGCAATTAATGTGGTCATGTGTATGTGGTTATTTAGTACCTATCTCATCGTAGATTCTTGAATGCGGCAAGCAGTATAATATCAAAAGAGTTCGCCTCTTCATTGTTTAATGTAAGTCTTCAATGCTTCAGTATCCAAAGTGTTGAGTTAATATATACGAGCGATAATTAAATTTTTATTTCTTCAACAATATTATTGTTTGGTATCGCTGCAGAACAATATTAAACATGGAAATGTGATAACCCAAAATACCTAAACTAAATCCGTATCGATTTCTTTAATAGATTGTGAGACTGTTGACAACTGATAAAGCCACATAACAGTTTCCTGTATTTCTCGCACATTGAAATGTATTATTTCCATCGTATCTACCTTCCTCCAAGCATTTAATTTATGTTGTGCACGTCATCAAGAACTGATTCATATTGATTGTGATTCTGAGCGCGTCAACAGCTGAGGTCATTAGTTCCGGAAGCGTAGTGCATGTTTTTCGCTGGAGGTGGCGATGATCTTTTCTCCGCTGTATGGTGAGATCCCACGCCGCCCTACCTGTCGGCTGGCGGGGTTTTCTCCAACCAGGTATCTCCCACCAGCGGGGCACCGCGCCAGACGGGACAAGCTCTAAGCTCCCGACCGGTCTCCCGGTATGTGTGGCAGTCTAGTGCATATGTGTGTGTGTGTGTGTGTGTGTGTGTGTGTGTGTGTGTGTCTGTGTGTGTATGTAAGTAAAGGGTGAGGATAGGTCAAGGAATGGGAGAGAAAGATCACTCGCGGTGTTTGGCCTGTTTGGAAAGGTACTGCTCTGGCATTCGCCTGGTGTTTATCGGAGAAACTACGGAAAGCTACTGATCAGAGCAGCCGGCCGCTAGAATTCTCGCCCAGACGGTAGCTGAATTCGTGTAGCCATGTGACCAATGTCGAAAATTATGCCATCATAGACACTCGAACCTAGGACCCTCCAGTCAGAGGTAAAATATTGAATTGATGCCTTATTTTACGTGGCGAGACTCAGGCCATGTGGCCTCTTACGTTTGCAAATTTTGCTACATTTCTTTCACCACATAGCGGATAAAGAAGGTATTACTCGGGAGTCGAAACAGACGATTTGAATTTAGCTCAGATGGTTTATTTTGGCTTGCGGATCTTTTATATGCAGTAAATCTACTAACATGGGACAGCCGGCTTAACTACCCCTCCGAAGGAAGGTGTACGAAGGATTTTTTCGCCCTTAAAAATCCACGGCTTGAACCCGCCAACGTGGGTATAACAGTCCGATACGCTAACCGTTCCACCATCGCCGCCGCCGATATTGTGGTGAGGTGCCGCAATTGAAGGGGCCGGACGGGTAAAGGCACTGATTCCTTCCGCCCATTTGCGTCAGCTGTTTGTCGCGTGGCGTCGCGCCGTGCCGGCTGCGCGCTGCATGGCAACGCCAGCGGCGGCGGCGACGGCGCGTCGGTCGGGGACAGAGGTCGCTGCTGCTCGGCGTGGCGCGGCGCAGCGTGGCGTGGCGCGGCGCCGCACAGCGCTCCCCACAAGTGATAACGAACGCTCCAAATAGGTCCAGCGTTACGCCACAGCTGCTCTGGCAGCGCACCGCGCCGCGCCGATCGGGTGCAAGTAAATAGATGGACGTGTTACGCCACCATTCGCGAAGCCCCCGCCGCGCCGCCGCCTGCGCTCGGCGCTCGCTTTGCCTCTCACCCCTCCGGCAGCGATATCCGGCCCCCCTTTTTTAATATATTTATTAATACTTGTTCGACAAAATATTTGTCTTTCAAGCGTGCGAACATTATACGACATTGCAAAGAATATGAGGAGAAACTTAAATAGTAACCTCTAACATACTACTGACATAGGTATTTTTGATTTTGATAAGACAATGATAAAAATAAACATTGGTTATACATAGTACAAAATATATGAAATGTATACAATAAATAATAAATACTATGGAGTTAACTATGGAGGATGTAATAGATCTTTTGAATAACGTGATTTAATTCTGGGAAAAGGATTAGCTGTTTTTCCAAGTTGGAAAGAAGCAGGAGAAGAAGTAAGGGAAGTATAGAATTTGTCTGAGAGACGAAGGATCCAGGATTTTAGAGGCAGAATACTGAGTAAGTGTAATATTTGATCATTTCTTATGAACCAGGGTGCTTTCAATGCTCGTTTTAGATCTTTATTTTGTATAACTTCTAGTTTGTGAAAATGTGATTGCGCTGCACCACCCCAAATGGGGCATGCATATGTCGAAGATGGGCGAGTTATATATTTAAATATAGACAACGCTGTATCTAAAGAAAAGTGAGAATGTTTGTTCAAAAATGCGTATAATTTTAGAAGCTTGACATTAGTTTTATTTATTGATTTTATTTGATATAATGTGTGATTCCCAAGTTAATTTAGTATCAAGTTGTAATCCAAGATAGGTAATTGGAGTCTTGTTAGGAATCCAAGAGATTGCTTTATAGTTGATAATAAGTGGATAAGTAGGAGAGATAGATTTTAAAGAAAACATTTTTGCTTGAGATTTTTGACTATTGATCTTATTGACTATAGCCGGCCCTGGCGCGGGGCTTGAGCGAACGGTCGCGTTTTGCGACAAGGTACTGAGTGAATTGCGGAAAATGATCGTCTTAAAATATCTTTTTCCTAATTCTTTTCCGTTCTTTTCCTGATTCTTCAATATGGTGCTTTCTTTGCTAGTGGATGTTGTATCTTTTCTTCAGTCCAGTTAGTTTTTGCGCAGTGTTCTGAGTAGTTCCTTCTGTATGTCTTCTGTCGAAGCTGTAACCGTTTTCTCTTCTCTCGGAGCTGTAACCGTTTTCTCTTCTCTCGGAGCTGTAACCGTTTTTCATGTTTGCCACATCACATCATAAAGTTTGTATTACCATAAATTTAAAACTTTGTGTTTTTTTCTGTTACAATATCGATGAAACTTATTAAAATAAATGCCATACAAATATTTAATTTATACGACTGCATCGTACCGTGACTATACGATTTTTAAAGCTATATCTTTTCTAAAATCCTTTCGAATATGTTGAAAGATATAATTTAAATGCACTCATTATTTGACACTTCATTAATTTTTGCCTGTAGTATATATTCGATGACTGATTCTAAAAATATATTTAAACTAGTGGTGCTACAGAATGGCACAGACTTTCCCGTATTAGTTTTCTATTTTCCTGGGTCTTCGCTAGCTATTCGGAAGTGCCACATACTCTTTCTTGCCAGCTACCATTTATCATCGCCAAAAGTACATTTTTTTGTCATTTTCTTAATTTTTCGGTTTCCTATTGGTAGAACAGAAACATTAATTTTAGAATATTAAAGAACACAAAAACCTAGCCGTAAATGGCAATTTTCTTTTAAAAATTATGTGCCGTTTGAGAGAAAATGGCGTTTTAGCACTACTAAAATTGCGAAATTTGAAGCTCATTTTCACAGAAAATTTTTGAGTTTTCAAAATACTTTATTTGAAGTTATTTGAAGCACTTACACTCACAAATATAATCATCTTTACAAATTGCGGATAATGTGCATATTAAAGATGTGAGAGATCTTTCAAAACATTTACATTTATATAATTTTTGAAAAAAACAAAAAAAAACTCAAAATAACTTCACGCTATACTAATGAGTGTAATTAGTACTATCCGTTACAAAAGTTTCAAGAAAAAAATTGCAGCCATATACGAGAAAATGACGTTTGAGCATTTCTGAAAATGCCGAAATTTGAGCTACTTTTCACAGAAAACGGTAGTGTTTTCGAGAAACTTTACTTGACATTATTTAAAGCATATATACTCGTAAATATAATAATGTAAAAAAATCGCCGATAATGTAAATATTAACGACGTGAGAGACAAGTAAAAAAATTTACATTTTTGTAATTTTTGAAAAAACCAACCGATAGACCAAAATGGATTTTATGTCATTGATAGAGTACATTTACCACGATCCCTACTAAAAGTTTAAAGAAAAAATTTGGAGCCGTTTTTGAGAAAATTTTGTTTTTGTAATTTTTTAAAATTGCACATATTGCACGCAATATTGCACGAAAACTACCAAAATTGTGAAAAACATTTACATGACCTTTATTAAAGAACTCAATATGCAGAACAAGTTTTATTTGAAGAAAAAATCTCTATCTTCAATTTTGTAGTTGGAGAAAGACGCCGAAAAAAATTCAAACTTTCACAATTTTCGAAAATTCAGAGCTGTACGTGAAAATCGGACCTATGCCATGTTAAAAAGTGTATTTTCCTCTATTCATACAAGAAATTTAAAGAAAAAATTTGGAGCCGTTTTTGAGAAAATGTTGAAAATCCCCGGGGGGCTTCATATAAAGTACCCCCAAATTTTAAAGAATATTTTTCAAAATCACAAAGCTTTGACTAGAATCAGATCGACTGGGGAATATCGATTTTGAAGAAAATCGACCGAACGGTTTAGGCCCTAGCGTTGACCACAAACGGACAGACGGACGGAATGCCGTCAATCGATTTTTAAGTATAAAGAAGCAACAAATCATGGATTTTGACCACACCACGAGATAGAGGATTTTTTTTCTTAATTTAGCAACTGTTTTTTATCCACTTATTCGTTTTCACGGCCCGGCAATTAATTTTTTTCCGCCGAAAATTGGCCATTTTTTCGCGCAGCATTACATAACTTTCCCTATACTACGTATATCACTCCGTGTATACGTACGTATACGGGAAAGTAAAAACAGCACATACTCTCAAGTCTTATTGCTTCATTCCGTTGACAAGAGTCTCTTATATTTATTTCGAAAGAGTCTCACTTTATGGACAAAGGACATACCGTTGATTTATATAAAATGTCCTTCCCGTCACGAATCTCAATGTTGTGGGTGTGTCATATTGAGTTGACAATAGGAATCACTAGCTTGTATGGTGGTATCTCAAAGAATGTGGAATCTAATCTTTTCTCACCGTCTACAGCTCTGGCATATCTTCGAATGGGCGTTAAGTGTAATGGGGATAGTTCTTATAATAAACGAACTTTAACCAAAATATTGAATGAACAATTTTCAAGAAACTCTGATCAGATCTGTGATAATAATTCAACTTAAAAATGTGAATATATGGTGTTTTTTCGAAGGGAAGAACTTCAGTCTCCCCACGGTCTTTTAGCTTAGTATTTACGTACGTTGTCTCCCAGGCAAATGAATATGCAACACACTTGACAATTGTGTAAGACGGGAATGTCAAATGGTCTGTGTATTTTTGTGGATGCCATCTATTCATGATGTCAGAATTCTTGACTACTAATTACAGTTTACTCTGAAATTCCAGGAATTTGACAAATTAATTTACTTCGCTTTTAATAAGGTCAGTAACGTAGATTATTTTTCGATAAAGAAACGAAATATCCAACAGTTCTAAATGATAGGAGGCGACGGAGAGCTGAAACTTTATTCGCACATTCATGCAAGAGATTTCATAAGCTTTAATACAAAACATTGTGCTTAATTACTTCCACTGTCGAAAAAATAACAGGAATTTTCAGTAGTCAGTGGTGTAGAATCTCCATCGTTTGGTTGTGAATTTCCTACATTCTGTTCTTAACTACGTAAATGCGTAGTTAAATCAGAGATGAAGTAGAGTGCATTTATCTAGAAGAGCGTCGCAGAGGATTGGTCGGAGACACGCGGAACTCAAAGTGGGGAAGTTTAAATTTTGTAAGCGTACTACGAGTAAGCGGAGACCGCCGGCTACATCAGGTGCTACCAAAATTAACGGAACGTGAAGAACAAAACTTGCCCAATTTGTCGTGAGACTTGGACAGTACTGATGATACATGGGTAATTTCTGAGGCACCTGAATCACAGGAAATAAGTCAGGAAAGTGTAACTCTTTATTGGATTTGGCTTCTCCTGCGCGATCTCACCGCTAACCTAGTGGCAGATAGTTTGATGTCATTGTATCTTTTGTCTTTATACAAATTCTTCACGTCGACATTAATTGAAATTCCAGTGTTCTTTCAGTATTGTTATTTTACTATTACCATTTGTAGTATAGTTCTTTAGTTGAGTTTTATGAATAACACGCGCGCAGGAGGGTAGGCCATCTGCAGCTGTGAAATGGAAGGATAATGAAATTCACAACTTCATGATATTATCAGTCATTTAATGTGATGCTTTGGATGAACCATACAAAATGAAGTCACAGAATTCAAACAAAAATGGGTAGTGTTTTTTTCGAATTTTTGTAATTCGTTTTGATAGCTCATTTCTAAAAATTGGGTAGTAAACAAATACGAGTCGAAAAAACACTTGCAGTTATAATGTTTCTTCAATGTAACTGTAGGGTACAGTTTCTAGAATTAAAAGATTAAAACTTATCAGAATATTCTGAAACAACGGGGAAAGCACGTTATTTCGTAATTACTAAGTAAATTAGGTATATATTATTTTTTAAATGTTTACTTTCCTACAAATAAAAATAAATTTTGAAATACCAGGCATTTTACACCATCCGAAAAATTATGGAACAAAACAAGTGTTCTGAAACGCATTTAAATCTGATTCCAATAAATATTAAGAAAGAATGTATTCGTGATCTCATGTACTCATTGCACGGTTAAGGTGAGTCTTACGGAGGGTCGTTTTGGCCTGTGAGCGACGCGGAGGCGCCGAACGGAGTGATTTCCACCCTCGCACCCACCCCACACAGCCCCGCCACGCAGGCTGGGGTGGCTGAGGACGTCGCTGCAGGGCCTCTGACAGGGAGGGCATGGGGTTCCCTCCCGAGGGGGGCAGGATTTTCAACTCTTTTTATAGCTACGTCGAATTCACTCGCAGTCTGGAGGAGAATTTTAGTGGATGGCTCTTCTGATCGATAGTTTTCTCCGGTTCCCCCAATCAATAAATGGGCTACGGACCGTGCGCAAACTTTCTTTCTTCTTTGTCCTATTCTCACCCCTTTCTTACTCAACACTTACAAGTACTACACCCTACACCCTTACTCAACACTTACAAGTCCCGGCTGGGGCGGTGCCCCACTGGTGGGAGATACCTGGTTGGGGAAGCCCCGCAAGCCTGGTAGGTCGGCGCCGGATCTCGCCATCCAGCGGGGAAAGATCACCGCCACTCCCTGCGATAAAATATGCATTTCACCTACGGAACTAAAACCTTAGCAGTTGAGGCGCACTGAATCACTAATTACAACCCTCCTTCTATCATCAGCCCCTTTCCCGCCTAAACCCACTCTTCTCCCAGCCCCATTGTGCGCCCCCGCCCTCGCTCTCCCCCCCCCCCCAAGCCCGCCCCCGCCACTTCCGCTCCCGAGGAATCTGCTTCGTGTACCGCCAGAAATACGCTCGAGGCCGCCGCTGCAGCGGTGCGGGCGCCCTGAGCGACCGCCGTCCACTCTGCAAGCGCCCCGCCCCGCCCCGCCACGCCCCGCCACGCCCCGCCCCGCCACGCCCCGCCCCGCCACGCCCCACCCCGCCTACGACTCCCATTACATTACCGCCCTGTCCCGCCCTTCCCGTCCCGTCCTGTCCTGTCCTGTCCCGTCCCGTCCCGTCCCGTCCCGTCCCGTCCCGTCCCGTCTCGTCCCGTCCCGTCCCGTCCCGTCTCGTCTCGTCTCGTCTCGTCTCGTCCCGTCCCGTCCCGTCGCGTTCCATTCCACCTCGCCCCGCTCCGCCCCACCCGCCTTGCTCCGTCCCACCCGCTTTGCCCCGCCCCGCCCCGTCCTGTCCCGTCCCGCCCCGCCCCGTTCTTTCCCCTCCCGCACCCACCCCTCCGACCCCCTCCCGACCCCTCCCGTCCCGTCCCGTCCTGTCCCGCTCCGTTCTTCCCCCCTCTCCCTACCCAATCCTCCAGCCCCCTCCCGTTCCCTCATGTCCGCACCCGTCCCACTCCGGCCCGGCCCGGCCCGGCCCGGCCCTCCCAGCTCCGCTCCGTTCCCTCCCCCGCCCGCTGCCCCGGGGTTAACAGGCGTTCGCTAAGCGCGCGCGAAGACGAGGTGTTTAGGCGGGCGGGCGGGCGGCGCGGCGCGAAGATCTGGCGGCGAACGGCGGCGCAAGCCTGCGCCAGCTGGGCCGGAGCCCGCGCCAGCCCTCCCCCCCCCATTGCACGTCTGCCACCCTGCGAATGTAAATACGCCAACTTAGACCCCTCTCACCCACGTGCTACGGGGCAATTTATCCCAATGGGATGCATTTTAAGCATCTTGCTTTATCCGTATTCTTATTATGTAGGATTCTGCTTCCAAATTATTGCAGGAAAACAAAGTACAGAGTAAATATTGGCGTGATTTATATAGCAATATCGCCTTATTTTGCTGTCATGCTACCCAGCAGAAATTAATTAGTCAGTAAGTAGCAAAAATTTGTGAATTCTATTCTGCGTACAGTCACAAGTTGAAAATAAATCACTCTAGTTGCACTAATCTGTCTATTTATGAATTTTGCTAACAAAATGACTATTTTTACGATTTATATGTCGGTATCGCCTCAAAAAAACTTAAATTTGCTATCCGACTGGATAGGCAATTACTTCTCAGAGGATAACGTGACTTGAGAAAAATCTCTACTTAATAATCAGACTTGAGACGAAAACTGTAGAATTCTGTTGATTATCCTGCGAGAATTTAGTAAGCTCACGTGAAATACTCACCTAGTCGTGCAAAGAATAATTGTGCGAAATCAGAAGTAAGAACTGGATAGGATATTCGCTCGAAACATGTAGGTTTTCTTTCCATTGGTGGATTTCTTGAAAACTCGCTGTCGTTTTCATCGACATTGATTTATACGCTTTGTGCTCGTTGCATTTTTATAATACATATCTAGCCGCTGAAGCGAAAGTGTAAAGTAATGCTCGTATTGTAAGGTGACAAACTCCGGCAAATAGCTGCCAGCTGTGTGGGCAGGCATTAATCAAGTATTCACAACCACTCATTGTGTGATGCAACGAGTTCTATTGAAGCAAGAGAGGTTTGCAGGTTTCCTTCACGTAATACTGCGACCTCTACGTAGGCTCCTACGTATTCCTACGTAGTGTTTACACGTCATGCTACGATTTCGTTTCCGTAATTTTTACATTTCTGTCATTCGCACCAAATGATACTAGCAAATGCTCAAATGGTTTATTAGTATGGATTAGATTATATAATTGCCTGGATGTTCTTAGGATATTAATATATCATGCTTAAAACAAATCTACATCTTCATTTATTTATCGGTAACATTATTATTATGGGGCAGATTTTAATGAAATGTCTTTTTTTTTTTCTTTTCACTTTTCTTTGCTTTTAGTATACATTCATTTTATGCTATGACAGAAGCGATTGACCCATTTTTATACGCCTTTTTTTTCATTTTTCGCTGATTTCATAGAATTTAATATCATTTTTATGAATTGCTTCAAATAATATTTACGAGATACAACAAATGTTCTCCACAGAATTCTTGACAAGCCTATTCAATTTCTTTGCTTAGATATTATAATGTCAGCCGTAGTAAGTAGTGTAAGGTTCCTGTGACGTCTTTCATCCATTGTCAGTTCGGCCAATTCCGGGATAACGAAAGACAGAAATTTCCCGGTAAAGAATAGTCCAAACCAAAAGTTTGCAAGTTGAGTTCACTTGAACAAACGGATGAAGCCTCGATTACATGAGAAACATATGCAACAGCTTGAGTTGTTCATTTTTTCAAGTTGTTGCAAATATGAGTAGTTTTTGTGTAATTTGGCGCGAAATATAGGCAATTTAAAAAATATACAAACTTTTTTCTCAAAAATGGCTTCAAATTTTGTTCTTTAATTTTTTTCACGGATAGAAGGGATGCTTGAAAAAATGGCGAGTATCTCTGAATTCTCGAAAATAGCCAGTTTAAAAGTGTGAGAAAGTATGTGCTGCTGTAGCTCCACTAGTTTTAACACGTTTTAACATTAGCTGGGACGCCACGCCAAGCTAGTAGTATTAGTTCAGTTTGAAAATGGCGTTTTGTGGACAGATAGCTGAGAATTCAATTTTGTTTTGTGCATTAGCCCTTATCGTATTAATGTATTTATGAACTTTACAAGAAAATAAAGAATCTATGAAGTAAATTTGAAACATTATTAAGTAATAAAGAAATTCTTATTGTTCAAAAGGCAATGAAAAGTTGTGTTATCTTTCCAATTGTTTTTTTTATTTTTTGTGTAGTGTGAAGGGAAAATACTAGGAAGAATATGATTAGGTAAAAGATAACATT
Organism: Acheta domesticus; assembly: GCA_031308135.1. Taxonomy (NCBI): domain Eukaryota; kingdom Metazoa; phylum Arthropoda; class Insecta; order Orthoptera; family Gryllidae; genus Acheta; species Acheta domesticus. The sequence goes on along the minus strand of JAHLJT010003656.1, from coordinate 39,026,296 downwards.
AATTTGTAACATATGCTTTTTATTATAATAGAATATACAATTAAAAATGATTGTGATGCACATGGACAGTATATGAGTAATTACAACCTTCAGGTTTCAAAAATTCTAAGAAATAAAACATTTTGCACTTGCGCTCATTCCTTTCTTCTTATGAAACTAGTCATGGGAACTAATGCATCATTTCAGAAAAAAATAAAAAATAAATATACCATCTCTCTCTGTAATCATCACAGGTCAACACTTTTTAAAAGCCTGAAAATTGCTTAGTGCTCAATCTGGTAGGAGGGCCCAGCCCAAGCAATCCTGGGACCTTCACTTTGGTTACAACAGAGCACCCTTTGCACACACACAAACACACATAACCCCAGCAGCCTCCGAAAGCTATATATAACCCCATAGCAATATGTAGTATTAACATTTGATAATTACTTTTGAAAAATCAACAAAAAACATGTGCAATATCATATTTGCATAGATGTCTGCAAACTGTTGTCATAAGAAAAAAGATCACATTGGTGGGCCTTTGTGGAGATAATTCAATGAATCACAATTTTATTTTTCTGAGAAATATCTTTGGAATGTATTTTTTTTACACAATGAGAAAATTCAAGAATGCATAACAGTTGCAAACATAATATTACATCAAGCCACTGATGTTCCATTAAAACACAATATAATATATATGTTTTTAATTGCATTTAACTACCAAAGAAAATCTACAGTACAGCCATAATTACAACAAATTATTAACCTCTAGGAGGGTTATTTTGTACATGGTGTGAAGCCATCGATATTTATTCACTATTTAGTGATTAATTCAACATTAATTACAAACATATTTATCAATGTCATCAAAGAGCCATGACTCCTTTGGGGTTTGGACTAACAGCGGCCTTTGCCCTCATTCTTGTACATCAGTGCATTGCACTGCTAATCATTAATGTGATGTACTATATTGCACAATAGATCTGTGCTTCACAATATCACAATCTTCCCTTTACGCTGCATAGGAGTTTTAAAACTAGCTACGTTTTTGGTGCTCTAGAACTTTCCATATAGCTAGGTGCACCACTGGCTTAAAATTTCCTATTCTTGTACTATATATTTAGCTTCCCTTCAGTAGGATGCAGCTTTGAACATCGTTGTGTGCCGTGTAGAGGCACGGGATAAAAAAATATACAAGTGTAGCCAAAACCCTCGAGGAGGCGTGGCGGTCGACCGACTCGACACAGCACGTACTCCAACAACCCGAAAAGAAGGCCTCTTCGACATCAACCGGGCCAGCAAACAAGGTTAATGACAATCATCTACAGAAAGAAGAAAAAAACGACAAGACGACGCAGTTACATGGCTGACGACGCTATGGGGCGCAGGAGGTGGGGCGGCAGCACCAGGCTGAGCTGAAGCGGCTGGGAGCCCGCGCGGGGCCCCTGGGCGGGGGATCGCCCGGGGCCCGCCCCGCCCGCGCCCGCCCCGACGCCGTGGGCGTGGGCGTGGGCGGCCGACGCGGCCTCGCGTGCGTGGCGCTTCACGTGCTTGGCCAGATGGTCGGAGCGCATGAAGCGACGCGCGCACACGGAGCAGCCGAACTTCTTCTCGCCCGTGTGGGTGCGTTTGTGGCGGGAGAGCTCGTCCGAGCGGGAGAAGCGGCGACCGCAACGTTCCCACTGGCAGATGAACGGCTTCTCGCCTGAAACAACCAAACAAACGCGCCGCGTCAGCATCCAGCCCCTGCGGAACACCACCCCTCCGGGTCAAACCCGGAGAGGTGAGGTTGATGCATTCATACATCCGTCGTTATGACTTTGGTTAGTTTGCTATTTACGTTTTCTTTTGTTACAAGCTGCGGTTCGTGCTGAGTGTAATTTCTGTTGCTAGCGCTCTCCTCTGCAAGCTGCCACTGCGGAGGGACCTTCCTGGTGCGCTGTTTGTTAGGGTAATCATGAAGACTAGAAATTAAGGTTGCCACCTCTCCGGGCTCTGAGTTACTTTTGAAAATCTCCGCGTCGTATAAAAAGTGAAATATATATATTTTTTTCATTTTTTAAAACTTTAATCTAAGTTTAATTTAATCAACAAAATTTAATTTTATTGATTTTTTCATAGTAATGCCACTATATAAATAAAACGTGGACTGCGTGGCAAAATTAGTATGCCATCAGTTCTCCATGTCTAGTCAAAAACGAATATACTTGTTTTTGTAATTAATGCGTTTTTAACAATATAAATGTATTAGTTATGAAACAATTAATCGTAAAATAGCGTATATTATTGTATAGTAAATGTTGACTACATTTATGTATTCACTTTTTCGTTAAATCCCCCCTGGCAATTAGTGACCTTCGGGCCATGTGTTCTTCGAAGATGGCAACCCTGTATCTTAAAGCAATTGCCTTATTTACGAGTGTTTGGCTACTTGACTGTCCGGGAGACGCTGCGTCCTTAAGCACAAGTGCCAACGTTTCGTCCGCCATCCTACGACCTTCCTCAGGGCGAAATGCAGTTTGCGCCGAGCCTGCAATGCGCATTTTGCCCTGAGGAAGGTGGCAGAATGGCGGCCGAAACGTTGGCACCTGTACTTAGGACGCGGCGTCTCCAGGAGAGTCAAGTAGCTATTGACTCCGGCCGCGGAAGCCTACGCTCTCATTTGTTATATTTGTTTCCTTTTTGATTCTCCTGAAATATATCGGCCGCTATTATACATATATCAAGGGGTGACAGTGCTGCCAACATTAATACGAATGATTTATCACTGCGTGCGTTGCGCAAGGATTGACAGTGCCTTCGAAAGAGGTATTCATTGTCCTCTTCTATAGTATTACGCCAATTAACGATGGGTAACTGTTATAAATAATTGACAAGTGAACTATTGGATAAGCGTCACTCTTATGAAAAAAATCTAGATTGCCGAGATGATTTTGTTTTTTGTGAGACTATACATCTGGAAACGGACAGCTAAAGCAGTGTAAGCCTTTTACAAAGGGCGCTATTTAGAGTAAACCCATTAAAACAAATAACAACACCCCTAATTTGAAGTATCCTGACGGGGGCGGAAATTCCACGCTTGGCATGGGCCTCTGACGAGAGGAGAGGGGTCTCACCTGTGTGGGTCCTCATGTGGGCCTTGAGGTGGGAAGACTTGAAGTAGTTCTTGCCGCAGCCCTCGTGGTGGCACTCGTAGACGCGACGGCGCGTGTCGACGGCGTGGGCGTCCTTGGCGCCGGCGGTGGCGGGGGCGGCGGCGGGGGCGGCGAAGAGCACGAAGGACGGGGCGGCGCCGTGCGGCGGGGGCGGCGGCGCGCCCACCACGATGTGCGTGACGGCGGCGGCCGGGGGCGGGGAGCCGCCGGCGCCCGGGGCGGCCGCGCCGCCCACGCCCACGCCCTTGGGCCCGGCCAGGCGGGCGGCGGGCGCGTGGGCGTGCGCGGGCGGGGCGCCGCCCACCGGGATGAGCGTGCCGCCCGCCAGTATCACAGCTTGCGGCGGTCCCTCGCCGCCGCCGCCGACGCCGCCCTTGGCGACGGACACGGGGACCAAGGGGAAGAGCGGGCGCGCGGCGGCGGCCGGCGGCTTGGGCGCGATCGCCACGGGCGGGCTCACGCCGGCGGCGCTGGCGGGGAGATTCGTCGGCTGGGCGCCGCCGCTCTGAGATCGGTTCATACCCTGAGTTTGAGTAGGCGATGAAGAAGAAGAAGTAAATGACAATGAAGATGATGATGGCGGTGAGAAGGACGACGACGAACAAGATGGGGGTGAAGCAGGTACAAAGTGCGCGCATTTTTTAGCCTGCTCCCCGTTTTCTCGATTCGTGTCCTTGCTGTTTACGAAGATCTCTTCCTTGCGCGAGCTCATCTTGTACTTGAGGCTTTTCAGGATGTTGATCTCCTTCTGCTCGGGGGCGGCCTCGGGGCGCACGCACACGCCGCACATGTTGTACTCCTTGACGGCGCTGGAGGGCTGCTCCTGGGCTGGGCCTGGGGCTGGGCTTGGGTTTGGGCCTGGGGCTGGGGCTGGTCGCCCTGCGCCAGCGGCTGCGGCGAGCAGGTGCCGTCCTTGTTGGCCTTCATGATGACGGAGACCGGGCGCGGGGCGGGCGCCTCGGGGCTCGGGGTGCGCGGCGGCGTGTTGTTCAGCAGCAACTGCAAGCAAACGCCCCCGTCACTCCACAGGCCAGCGCACACGCACACACGTACACACACACTCACACACGTACACACACAGACACTCACACTACACACACGTACACACACACACACTCACACACACACGCACACTTACACACATACATACACACTCACACACACACACACAGACACACTCACACACACATACACACTCACACACACATACACACTTCACAGACACTGGGGGGGGGGCGATCGGTGCACCAGAAACCCTCACATCTCAAAAATGACCCTTGTGGGTCCAAACGACGATGGATCTATTGCCGTGACTCTGCCCTGGAGGTCCTAAGGGTCGATTCCCGATGATGGCGGAGCCTTTACTTCGTGTTCACAGAGTGATCTGCTCTATACTTGGGTTTTATTTCTTGGCGCGTGGGGGCTTGTCTTCACGTTGGTATATCTCACGAAATTTCGCGTCGTTCTCGGCCACCTGTTCGCGAGTCGCAAGCAGGTGCGTAATGTTACAAAACATAGCGTCAATGTTCGCTAGGAGTAGAATGATCGCGACTATCGAGCAGTGCTGGCGATCAAGTGCCTCCTAGCGGCACCACCGAGAACGACGCGAAATGCCGTGAGATATTTCATCGTGAAGACAAACGTCCACGCGCCAAGAAATAAAAACCCAGTATACGTCTGCTCTCTCGTAAACTTTCTTAGTTAAAGTGGTAATAGTAAAATTTGATCATTTTGAAAACATTTCTTCGCTCCACAGAAAAAATGACGATTTTTGAGATGGTAACGTTTCTTCAGGCAGCGACGAAAGCGACTTTGGAGGGAAGGGGGGTGAACCAAACCTCTGCCAGTATGTTTGCTTCCATTTATCAATATTGTATGGATTTGTACATTAACGCTGTTCAAGTGAATTGCAAATTTTATTATCTGGATAATGAATTTAAAGGCGTATCCGTCCCCAATCCCGTCCTTAAGCTTTGAAATGTGAAGGCCGGGCGGCAAAGGAACCGGTCCAGCCTCTTGGCAAGAGCCCACACCACCCACCAAAAAGAATCGTCAGTCGCACGGCCAGCAGGGCCTTCGAACTCCCATATGGCGTGGTGTAGACCATTACAGTGGCGCCCTCTCCTGCAGCACCTTCCTACAGGGACTAACATACGAACTGCTGCCAACGATACTTCAGACGTGCGTGGCTGCTGCGTGGGTTCGCGAGGCGCAAGCAGGAGCGTCATGTTACGAAAGATAGGGTCGATGTTCGCGCTTCCTTCAGCGGTTTCTTACATGTACGTATTATGAATAATTGAACATTTAGAAGACACTTCACGTATTTATCACAAATCAGCCAACGATTTTTATGTGCGGAAGTTAACCAAACCTAACCTGCAGCTGTACCCGAAACCGCTACAGTAGCCCCCTGGAGCTCTGTCTCCGGTTTTGATGGGCAGTTGGGAGGCCCTGACGGCTTCTGCCGCGGGTCCCCTGGGCTCGCAATCGGAGCGGGAGGATCGGGGGTGGGGAGGGGTGGGGGGATTTCGTTTTACGCGCGCACGCCCGCGGCTCCTGCGGCGGCGCCGCACTTTATCTCGCGTGGCCTTGCCCCTCCCCCTATCGCGTGGAAAGTTCCCGCCGCCGTCGCGGCGGCGCCTTCGACTGTCGCGTCCGACGCGACGCCTCTCGCGACCCGACGCAGCGGCGGTGGCGGCGGCGGCGTCGCCCGCTTTCCTACGCACTGGGAGGGGGCGGGGCGGTGGGGTAGGTGGGGGGTAGGTGTGCGGGGCGGGCGAGGCGGGGCGGGGCGAGGCGGTGGGCGTGCCGCGTGGTCGGCCGCGGTGTCGCAAATGGCCCAGGGACTGGGTTGGGTTGGGCCGGGCCGCGCCTCGGCGTGCCGATCTGGCCGGGCCAGGCCTCACAACTGGACGCGTGTCTCGCCCAACGGTGAAAGTACACTCGCGTCGAATCGGTTTCGCATTACCCTTTACTCAAATACGAATTAGTATCCACTCGGAAATTTGGCATAACTGAAATTGTGCTCAATTCATGTCAATTAATATTTATTATTCTAATTATATTAATTATTAATTATATTGTTTATATAATTATTATTATTGTTATTATTTTACTTTAAGTGAGGACCACGGCGCGACAAGAAAAGAATTTATACCATTAATTGGCATCACATATGTGTTCCCAATTTTAACATTGTCTGTCAATATTCGATTGAATAGTTTATTTTAGAAAAGGCATAAGATATGTAACAAGTCAATTGACCTGCGTCCTTTCTTAATTGAAATGTTCAATTATTTAATTTAACCTTTCTTTCTCAGACACGATAAATATGCCGGAAGAAATAAATTAATTGAAAATCATGGGTACTAATATTTTGCGATAACCCAAAAGCCTTTGACATTGTCCATGGACCCACTATTTAATTCATACCATCAAATTTACAGAAATAGAGCTGATTGACTTATTTCGTGCCAAAACATCGGTTCTTTTCCATCAAGAATTACGTTCTCTTTATCTGGGTTCCCGAACCCTTCTTCATGTCACGACCTCAGCTCGATTAGTTGCTCTTCAGTCATTTTTCCGAGAAGCGAAGCTTAAGAAAAAGGGAGGAATACACTTTAATCATTACAATTTGATAAAATAGATCCATGAAAATGACGTTTAGTTCATATTCAAAAAAATGAAATTGTACGGGAATTGAGAGAGCACTAAAATCAAGATGGCCGACTCGGACAGACGTTAGCATGGATGATTCGATAAAAGGCAAACAATGAATTCGCGCAAATCCGAAAAGATTGAGAAAGAATCGGACATCACTGATAAGTAATTACCTAAATGTATAGGAAAATATTATGAAATACAGGTCATAAACTCCGATTGATCAGGTGCAGGCAGTAAAGCCTTTGAACGTTAATTTGCTAAGATTGAAGCTAAGTGTTTAGAGAATTTTCTACTATCCCAATTAAATGTACGGAATTGACCAATTGCCCACGAGTGAGATTGACAGTTGGTAGTTTAGATATTGGCAGCCATAAGCTATTGGAAACGACATCAGATACGTTCTCCATGATGGCCACCGTTCGTTAGCGAAAGCGTTTAATTAAGAGCTCCCGGAAATATACTTATTGAAAGGTTCTATACAAGATATTTACATTATTACATTACTTAATCGAGCACAATACGAATTTTGTGTGAGTTAACATTCGATCTGCGTTCAATATATGTGTACATTTCGAAAATTTCGAAGGCGTAATCCATTAAAAAGTATGGGCGGAAGAAATAGTAGCAATACGATAGACTGAGAAGCAATACATCAACACGACATGCAGTCGCTGCTACAGCACATGTCCGTGTCTGCAATCATGTGCTCGCTCGCGCCTCATCACGCCCCCCCCCCGCTCACCGTGCGTTTAATTTTAACCCTTGCGGCTCTCTCGCGGCGCGGCGTTACGAAACCACCGAAAGACGAGAAAAAAAATGGCGCTGGCGGCGGCGAGTCACACACACACACACATGCACAAGCCTCTGAGCAGCGGAGGCGCACATACTGGACGAGGCGGGCGGCCCCTTCGCAACGACAACAACGGGACGGAAACAGCGGCGCCGAAGGCACAAGGCGGGAAGCGACGCTGGGACACTCACGCGGGCGAGCTGGCAGTCGCTGGCAAACTGGCGGCACGCGCGCTTGCGCAGTGGTAGCTCCGCGCACTCCTCGCTCTCCGAGTCCGAAGGCTGCGGCGTGGGCAAGTTGAGTGGTGGCATCTGGTTGCTGAAGTCGTAACCAGCCGCGGCGGCGGCGGCCGCTGCCGCGAACTTGCGCTTCTTGTCTAGCGGGTGCGCTGCGCGTCCGGTGTCCGCGGCGGCGGTGGCGGTGGCGGCAGCCGCGGCGGCGGAGGCGTTGTTCCGGCCGGCTTTGAACGACAGCAGCGTCTTGACAGCCTCCAGATCCACGGGGCTGCCCGCCCGCACCTGCCAAAACAAAAGGCGGCCGTCAGCCACGGGGATTCTCTCGAGCGCGCGCGGGGCGATGCTGCTGCCCTCTGTTGTCGCGAGCGCTAACTCTTTGAGCCGCGCGGGTTGATCGGAGATAACGGGGCCGCACTCGTTGCTATCTCATTTGTTTTAATCGCTGAACATGCCCTACCTACGATATGCACCCACGTTCAACTTGTCCCTCATTATCAGCAGTATCGATTAAATTCGTTCATGAGAGTACCCATTACATTCTTCATACTAAAACATTAAATCTATGGATTCAATTTATTGGTTTCGCATAAAGTAATCAATACACTAGTAAACAATGCAAAATATTAATACTGATAACATAACGATTTGAAAAATAATATTCTCACAAAAAAATACGAAAGATCCAATTGACCATTTTGGGCAGTGTTGACAATACTGTTATGTTTACATAGGACTGAGGCGCCTGGGGTAGATGATTCAAAGGGGTCCCGTAATTTAAATTGAAAAAATCCCTCCTTCCCCAATTCATTTCTCCAAGCCTCATAAATAACATATAGCGTCAAATTTGTATTAGAGATAAATATATTTTTAATTTCTTTTGAATTAAAAAAATGTGGGGCCCCAAAGAAGTCGGGGCCTGGGGCACGTTGCGCCAGCGGTCCCCCTTGGCATAGGCCTCAAGAAATGGGTTCCGAAATGCAAAGGGTTTGCGTGGCCCACTTGCAAAGCAGCCGGGGGGGAGCAAAGGGCGGAAACATCCGATCATTGGGGGTGGGGGACATGGTGGATTTTTGTTGAATAATAAGCATATTTGTTATTATATTGTACATTATGAACTGTAGATATACTATAAAATATAATTGTTTAAATAATTACACAGTTCGAAGAAAAATAATTCTGTGGTCATGGGGTAAAAGTTCTTAAGTCAAAAATCTTATTTCCGAGAAAACAAGGTTTAGGTTATTGAGCCGACGCTTTTTCCTACGCGCAACGCTATTTTCCAATGCACTTTGTCGATAAGGAGCCAACATTTGAAATCGGCCGTTTTACTACAATAAAATATACTAGATACTCAACTTGTAGTTCCAGAACTTAACCCAATTTCGCCAAAACTTGACTTATGAACTTTTACCCCGTGAACACAGAATTATTTAAATCAATTTCGACAAATAAAGGAAGGTAAACGAAAAGTCTAAGTTTTTTGGAGGGAGGGCATGGCCTGCATGCCCCCCCCCCCGGGATCCGCTAGTGGGGAGGGCAGCGCCCCCCTGGCGGACGAGCTGGCAAGTGGGCGAGCGGGCGATTCATCCCATCATGGTGGATTTTTGTTGAATAATAAACATATTTGTTATTATATTGTATATTATTTATGAACTATAGATATGATACTATACAACATAATTGTTTAAATAATTCCATAATTGAAGTAAAAATAATTATGTAAACCAATTTTGCCAAATAAAGAAAGGTGCAGAGGCGTATCTACGGTACATGGGCGCCACTCACAATGGGCATTATTTAGAATATGTACCTGCTAAAACAAATAACAATTTGAAGTTTCGACTTGACTGAGGCGTTTGAGTTAATATGAAGTAACTTGACTTGGGCGCAAATTTTATGCTTGCAGGGCGCCTGATTACATAGATACGTCTCTGGGCCAACGAAAAGTCTAGGCCTTTTGGGAGACCTCACGGCCTCCTGGCTCCGCTAGTGGGTAGGGCAGCGACTCGCTGGCGGGCGCGCTCCATTGGCAATTTGCGAGGGGCGGGGGCGGGGGCGAGCGCTGTGGGAACGCCGCCGGGCGGCCAGCCTCCGCGACCAATTCCCCGCAACGAGCAAAGTAGATAATGGGCGTCGCGTCTGAAAAGAGGGCGGCGGCGGTGGCGGCTGGCGCGAAGGGGGCCCGCCTGGGGGACGTGCCGGACGCACCTACTACTATTCCTATATTCGCGCCTCTGGCCTAGCAACAGCCTCTGCGGCGGCGGCGGCGCGAAGCACGCCCAAGGCCGTGACGCCACGCGCCACGCGCGGCGCCGCGCTGGGGTCAACGGCTAATACGGCACGCCCCTCCCGCCCCGCCCCGCCCACTCGCCCCCGCACGCGCCCACGATACAAAGCGACGAACGAGGGGATGACGCCAACAGCGAACTCCACGGGAAATGTACTGTCGGAAAAACTGGCATGTCGCGTACACAAACACACACAGAGTTCGTGTCGGGCTTATGGGAGAGCAGGTTCGTTCAACACGGGAGGCCGAGATCGCGAACACAGTACTGCCATGGCGATCTTGAACCCAAGGATCGCGAGTTCGAATCCCGCGTGGGGCATGGTTATGTGCGTTTCGTTATTGTGTGTGTGTGTGTTATCTATATGTAATGTGCATGTGTATGTTTGTGTACCTTGTGGTAGGTGTGAGGAGGGTCACCCGGCCCTAAAAGTAATTTGCCAAATATGTATAAAAATGGAGAGGCGGAAAAATGAATAAACATTGAGCCCGCATCGTATAGCGCCGACGCCGTAGTAACAGGGAAAAGGCAAAAGAAGAAGGAGAAGAAAAGAAAAAGAAGAAGCAGAAGAAGAAGCAAAAGAAGAAGCAGCAGAAGAAGCAGAAGCAGAAGAAGCAGAAGCAGAAGAAGCAGAAGCAGAAGAAGAAGCAGAAGAAGAAGAAGCAAAAGAAGAAGCAGAAGTAGAAGAAGCAGAAGAAGCAGAAGCAGAAGAAGAAGCAGAAGAAGAAGCAAAAGAAGAAGCAAAAGAAGAAGCAGAAGAAGAAGAAGGTGGTCGTTCCAGGCGGAGGGGTGCGGGCGGGCGGACGAGTCGCGCCGCCACCTGCGCCCAGCCGCGCGCCGCGGGGCCCTCCAGGGTCACCGCCGCTTGTTTGTTGTGCCAGCGCGGAAGCGGCGCGAGGAGGGGGAGGGGCAGCACTGGAGGTTGTCGAGGACGCGGAGAGGGGGGGGCGGGACGCGGGAGACCCCGTGGCGCCCAGACGGAGCAGCGGCCGGCGAGAGAGAGACAAAGAGAGAGCGCGACCGAGAGAGACAGGCGTTCGGAGTAGGAGGGGGGGGCGGGCGCGCTGTTCACGTGATGGCCAGCTGACTGCGCCGTGCTGCGGCGGTGGCTCCGCCAGGCGTGCGGCCGCTGACGCAAGCACACAGCGCGTGCGGGCCCCCCCTGCCCCCCCCCCGCGTCGACTGGCGCCGAGTGCGCCCCGCCGCGCGAGAAACCAAAGCAAAGCCCAGCCCACTGTCCACTGCCCGATGCCCATCGTCTCCTGCCCACTGCCCAGCGTCCATCAGCTCTCAGTGCCCGGCGGGCGCACCGCGCGGGGTATTTCGAGCCGTTGGGCCTCGTGGGTTATTTCGGGGCGACTGCCGCGGGGCGATGGGCGCCCCGAGCGATCGCGCCCGCGTTCGCGCCCGCGTTCGCGCCCGGCCCTCCCGAGGCACTCGCCCTCGCACGAAGAGAAATAGCACGGCCAAGCGGAGGCACAAAGGTACTCACGTCGCTCTTGTGCGGCGGGGGCGTGTTGGGCGGCGACAGCACCGCGTCCGCGGGCCCTTCCACCATGCTGGCGCTCCCGCAGGGAAGGCTGGCTGGGGGCGAAGGCGTTGGCCGATGCGATGCACTCACTCGCGCGGGCTGCACTCGGAGGGGAAAAACGCTCTCTCTGCTCGCCGACAAGCACTGCACTCACTCGGGCACCACGCACTTCCGCACGCACTCCACCACACTACAGCTCGCGCGCCCGCGTCCGCCGCGTTTATGGGAGCATGGGGCGGCCGGCGCGCGGGGGCCCGCCGCCGAACACGCGCTCTCGTATTGGGGCGGGAGCGCCCGGCCAATGGGCGGCGGGGGCGCGGTCCCGCGCGCCAATGGCGGCGCGCCGCTCCGCCGCCGTTCACGTGATCGCGCCCGTGGTGTTCACGTGCGCGCCGGCTGACCCGCGGCGCGGCCGCCCGTGATCGCGCTGACGTCACGGCCGGGCCCCCCGCTCGCGCCGGCCGCGGCCCCGGCCCGCCCGGCCCGGGAAGCGGGAACCGGGTCGCGCGACGACGTCAGCGCTATTGATCGCACGCCCACGCCCCCGCCCGCGCCCTCGCCCGCGCCCGGGGGCGTCTAGGGGCGGCGCGACGCTCCGCAGACGCCGCACGCCCCCGCCAGGGCGCCGCAAATGTCAGCGCGATGCCCTGCAATAGCCTGCGACAACTGCGAGAAGGAATGCGAATCACACGCACGCGATGTTGAAGTGGGCGGACAACTCAGAGTAGGGAACGAACTTGACGTTTTTCCCCTCCAAGGTACCCCTGGGGAGGCGGGAATTTTTTTGCGTAAGTGGGATACAGTGCACCACTGCCTTGCGGCTTAAGCAGTCGAGAGGGAGGGCTTTGCTTAATAATTTAACTAAGATGAACTAAAACGAACTTAATTTTAGCTTTAATTTATTTTTTAAATTTAGTTATAGTTATACTTTAGCAATCTAAACTGTAACAAATTTTCATGATTTTTTATCCTAAAATATTTAGGTTATGTTTCCTCTTTTCTTTTTCTTTTTCTTTCTTTCATTCAGACATCATTCTTTCCTGTTTTATTATAAACAAAACCATTCATTCTACTGATTCATTCATACCCTACAATAGCGCGATGCTCTGCACTAGCCTTCGACAACTGCGAATGCAATGAGAATAGCGAATCACATGCGGTGTTGAAATGGGCAGAGAACAGAGAGCAGGGAACGAACTGAGAAATGTACATGTGTACAGGACTCACACCGGACTCCAAACTCTAACCATCCTTAGCAATTTCAAATAAATTAAATCCAATAAACAAATGAGATAAAATACTCTTGTTAATAACATTCTATTTTAATACCTGTGAGGTCCAATTGGAAAAAACATTTTTAAATGTTTCTATATTTCAGATTATCATGTTTAACATTCGAGACACGAAGTTCATTTGTGAATAAATCAGCGTTATAATATAAACTGAATTATTTCACTAATTTGTTTATCGCTCTCCAAAGAAATCCATGCGAGAAATCCATTAATTGATTCTGCAAGATAATTATTTCATTGAAGCGGCTTTCGTGTAATACGAATACCATTAAAATTTGGTTGACTGTTCGTGGTCGCATGATAGAGCCAGAGCCGTAATCTGACTAACAGCAAATCAGAAAGTTGAACATTTTTGCACTGGGTTGTCACGTTAAATTACCAAACAAATGAATCGTATGGCAGGAATGTCGTTAATCAGCTGAACGCTATTACAAGTATCGAGAGTGAAGTTCGTTGTGTTAAAGTGATTTGCGTTAGCTGGAATGTGTGCTGCGTGTTCTGTTAGTTTTGTGGTTACTGTTAATCGGCTATCGTAGCGTGGTAACTACTGTATCGTTACGTAGAAGGACGTGTAGTAGGCGAAAACACCTTGCCGCTTCACCCTCGACTATCAAGCTAACTGAACAGTCAACTGATCTAATTTTATTCGGGCCTTTTTTCAGTTAGTTGTGACAAAATATTATGTTACTTCCAAATACAAGACAAACACATAGGGAACTGCTCCATCCATTGCCTGAACTTCGGGCCCGGGGCAGCACAGACCACGCCTCTGATTCGATTGGGCAATGAACCTCTGAGAAAGTGTTTCTGTCAGAGAGGACTTTGCACTCACAAACGAGGGAGGAAAACGTGCGGACAGTCGAACATCCTCAAACTCGGACTCTTCCGAACAAGACCATCATTCCTTTGTCTTTAATGGGCTTGGGTTCGTATTTTGAAGGTACAATGAAATAAATAATAGAAAAGAATAGTAATAATAAATTCTTAAAGCATATTTTTATTAATTTTATTGTTATTTCTACCTTTCTTCTCCGTACTCTACGTATAGGGAGGAAAGGTATTGGAATCACCTCAACGATACGATCTCAAATAGCAGTCTTAAAATCGGTGTTGAAGGTTCTTTTCTGCTCTAACTTCGCACACACATCAGGCTTAAGATCTATTAGAGCTGTTCCAAATATTATTAAAATTGGTGCAGATGAAGAGGATAAATTTGTTACGGAAAATCTATTTCTGTATGGACGGTTGGATGTGACACGCGTAAGCTTTAGACTAGAAGCTTTTGAGCTGGAACGCGTCAGGGGATAAGGATCTCTTGTGCTATTCCGAAGATAATTAAGATATTCTAATTTGGGAGGGTGGTCTTATGCATAAGACAATTTTAGCATATTCTGGAAAATGGCTGACAATTTTTTCTTGAATTTTTTTGCTCCTGAAAAAGAAATCACATTTAAAAGGAAGGTAAAGTTACAATTTTCAATTGCAACATCTTTATATTTAAAACACTAAGGATTTTCGTTTAAAAAGAAGTTCGAACATTCCACTCGACCATATTCGTAAATTTAACTTTAAATGTAGTGAACCCCAGGTGTTTCATGCCTTGCTATTTTCATATACACCGATTTTGTAGTATACTATAAATAATACAGAATGAACACGTATCTGTCGTCGTTTGTTCATTGTTCCTTTGAGACAGTTGTAATCGATCTATTCAAAGCATTTGAATCTCCTCTTCGAGAAAACATGTGATTGCAAGATGATTGTTAGAGAAGCTGATATAGCGATTTTTCTTAGGTTTGAAGGGTGAAGCAAAAGTTTGCAAGAGTTCAGTGGAACACAAGGAAGGAGGTTCTGCTGTATCAGTAACATATCCAAAAGCTTGAGTTGTTCATCTGAACTGGTTTTGATAAAATTTTTTACGTAATTTTTCTTTGGTTTTAGGGTATTTTAAAAACATTGTAAAACCATTTTATTGATCATTTTTGGCGATGTTGTAGGTCATCACAATCAGCCCCTAGTAATTACACTAAGAGGAAAAGTGACCGTATGCCGCGCATTCCCACTAGTTTTATTTGCATGATTTGGTGAATTGGATGATGTACAATTCTTTTACCTTTGAACGAGTAATAGAAACTGGTAAAATTAATTCTTGTGCACTGTGTTGCAAGAATGACAAGATTATATTATTTATTTATTATTTGTAATGGTTTAATGACCTTAATAAAACAGACATGGTAATTTTATAACAATTTATTTATTGTTATCTATCTTAACGTTTCGACTCTATTTGGGGTCTTTTTGAAAATCTAGTGTCCAGAATTTGTTGACATCATAGATAAAATGGTAGCATTAATGCTACCGTTTTAATCTCGGCAAATAGCATTTAGTAATTTATAAATTATTTGGTTGTAGACAGAGCTCACGGATAAAGTATTCAAGATGGTTTTGTAACATTATAACTTTATACTGTGGATCGACCATATGAATCGGTATTTAAACATACCCATCCCATACATTCCTACCAGCCTCCAGATAGAATTTCGAAATTTCTGTATTAGCTTTGAGTTTATATAATATAAATACGTCTTCATATGTGATAAGAAGTCGCAAGTTTTCTCCACAAGGAAATGGTTATTTAATGAAGGAAACTAATGATCATTTATGCACAATTAAAATACATTGATTTGATTCTTATTCACGAACACCATATTATTTAGTAAATATAAGTAGAATAAGTAACAGACTATATCACAGAGTAAATGATGTGCATGAGTAATGATAGCATGCAGGTTTTGGACACTCGCTTTGCACATCCTTACGCCGCGCACTGCTGCATCATTTTACTTACCTTACAGAATCTTCCTCCGTGAGATACAAATACGAATGAAATACAGCACCAATCCAGCATGGGGGTTCATGTGCTTGCCCCCAACATGACTGCAAAAAAAAAAGTTCAATTTACAACGCTACACCAGTACTGCGCGTGATAACACGTATGTCTTTTGTTATGCCATACATTTGTAATTCAAGGGCTGCACCTGACATTTTTAGAGCGATATTAAACTTTTTTCCTGGGTCTTTTCCAGCTTCAGGGGATGGCGATTTCGGCTACCCAACATGTCCCTTATGGGGGCACATATTACCCTTTTTCACTAGACTCACATGAGGGCTCCTCAGTCTGTGGTCAGCACACTTACAAGGCCTTCCGCGAGAACACACGTACATGAAAGACAAGGGACAAACAACCATGCACACGGCGGGACTCGAACCCGCGACCCTTCGGACAGAGACGCAAAGTTGGACCGAGGCACTGAACTTTGAAACGGAAATATCTCAAAACTTAGAATTGTAAGTGGTTGCCTTCGAAGTGTCTTCGGCTTTTGAGTCCCTCCCCTTATGAGCATGCACTCCCACCTTGTGTGCGCTAGTGAATGATATTGCTTAATGGAGCATTTCAAATATTATAGTATATTGCCTTTTGTCAGAGGTTTGCGTTGGTGACCGATGAAAAGGTGAACGTGAATTGTAACTGGATTAGTCACTATAGCGAATCGGACGATTAAACCGACCTAGATAGTCTGGATTATTAAGGCCGACGCAGTTCAGCGGTCTCGGGCCGAAGGTTCGCGGGTTCGAATCCTGCCTCCAACATAGTGTTTTTTTAAAAATTATTATTAGTATTAGTATTGTCGCATGGTGTGGCTTTCCCATTCACATTGTATTCCCTTTCAACTATTTTCTTTGAAATCACAAGCTGAAGCATGAGAGAGACCAGCATAGCTGCTGTCTGCGCAGCGACCGTGGACGGGAAGTCTTACAGCGTTCGAGTGTCGACGGTAGCACACGGGAACAGAATCGAAAGAAACGGACCACCGACCGCGCGCGATCTTTCCTTCCTCTTCCTTTTTCTATTTTCTCCTCTTTCTTTCACACTAACATGCCCTACAGTACCACACATGCAGAGAGACCAGACGGGAGCTTCCTGTAGAACTTGTCCTGTCTGTGACGGTGCTCGCTGGCTGAGATACTTGGAGGGGGAAAAAGTTAATCCGATGGCAACAGGGAGAGTCTACAATTTGTCAGTGCAAGAAACACTACTAACTGCTGAAGCTTTTAAAAACTGTAAACTAATTAGAGTTGTAATGTCATCTTACAATTAGTTTATAAAGTAAGTCATAACCAGAAACGCTATTGGAAGGTTTATTATGTATGCATATTTTAATTTGAACCCACTGCAGTCCAATGTTTAAACTTGCACTATCTGTTTGAAAACATATACGGATTGTTTTAGAATTTTTTATAATTGAATTGATAAAAATGGTAAGTTGGGTGCAAGTGACAACACGTTAATCTGCCACTGGCAGTGAGTGTGTTTGAACAAGTGGACTCATTCTTTCAAGTAGGAACATGTAGCATTGATTCAAACCAAATCTAGGAAATATCCCTTCTGCTTGCACAATCACAAAATAAATTTAATTTTTCTTTCAATAGTGTCAGAGATCTTCTATAATGAAGTTATTTTAAATTGATAATTGACAATAAACTATAATATAAGCAATAATAAAACACAACACATTCGCCAACAAAAAACACTAAAATTAATAATTTGTTAATATTAAGGTTTCTAATTTGATATGAAATGCATTTTAAATCAGTGAAATCTATCATAAGTAAATATTGTGTATTTTAATTCAAGATTGCCATATGAACCAATAATGATCCCAAATTATACTCACATGGTCAGTTCAAAAACATGTAATAATTGTTTAGAATTTTTTCAACATTTTTGAAGCGGGGCATTTTGAAAAAACTCCAAATTAAAATTTTAAATTGAAATTCGAAATACGTTTGAAACCTAACCCCTGTTGAGTTGTATATCATATAACATTCTATAAAGAAAGATGCAAAATGACACCTTTTCCAGCTCTCTATCTTAATTCGTGGAGGTATCCCATCAATTTTAAAAAATTTTGTAAAATCAGTTTTGTAAAACTTTACACTGCCTGTATTGCATAAACGTGTGGAAATATTTTACTCAAAAATTTGTAGTTTTCTTGTTCTTCATTCATACTACCTAAGTGTCAAATTTCATCAGAATCTGACATGGTGAGGTAAAATTTTAATTAAAACTGTGTTGATTTAATGTGGAATGACCCAAAAATGAATCCTTATATGATTTTTAAATATTATGGAATATTTCAAATTAACAAACAATAATGACATGATTACATCAAAATTCCTTTTGTTTATTTTAAGATAGGATGCCACAATTTAATAATTACAGAGGTGACCAATTTATCATAATTGAAGCAAATCTATATTTCCCTTTTACATATTTTCACCAATTTTCCCAAGTTCTTAGAATGAATAGTTGATTTATATCACAATCAATTAAAATTGTTTAAAACAATATTAGTGGTGACAGAATTATTAATGAAGGAATTAATTTATATGCCATAATGCAACCAAGTTTATTATCCCAGTCAAGCGAAGACAGGTATATTTTGCTGATCAGAAAATTAATCTAGATCATTCTGAAGTCAATACGTCAAAGTAGATTAAAATGAAGGAAATATTGAAACATTAAATTATATCATTAATAAAATGTTGTCTCAGTAATGAGTGGATACCAAACAGCAATGCTGGTGATGAGGGAGGAATTTCAATTAAAATTAAAAATTTAAATAACTAGTATATTTATTTTGTTTTTAATATTATAATTATGTTATAATAATAATAATAATAATCAATAACAATTATTCATTCATTGACTAAGAATAAAGGAATATTCAATTTAAGGAAATAATTAATTGCTAAGGATTCGCTTTGTGCTCTAAGGATTTGCAACTTTTTCATTGTAGCTTAATTGATTTTTTATTTCAGTACATCTTTAATAGAAATGTTCTACATCAGACATGTATTTCAAATTGCCCCTCACATTTTGTAATGCATGACTGGTTAATTTCTTGATTTGTGAAAAGTACTTGGTTTGTTTGCCTGAAGTGACAAATCTTATTTTATTATAATAATTTCTTCTTATAAATTGTGACAATCTAAAGAATAACTAACAAGGCAAAAATTTTTTAAAGTCTTAAAAAACTATAAATCATCCTTTCATTCGAAGATGTGTGTAAAGTTGGTGGAAATAGTATGTAAAAAATATAATCCCAGAGAGTATGATAAATTGTTTTTGTTGAATGTTACCTTTTTTACCGGACGTTTCTGGGGCTTGTGAAGGGTCATTAGCTCTTTTTATCTTTATTCGACGTATAGTGGAAATATTAACTCCAGTATACGCCCAAGCCCGATCTATTGAATTACTCAAAGGATGCAACAAAACCTTGTTCGCCTTTTCCACTTCACAAGCATGCACAACCTTTTCAATAATTTTACGTTCGCCGCTACGATACGTTCTCTTAACTTTCTCAGGGGTTTGAGGCGCCTCCCTTGAAGGACCTGGACTTGCCTCAGCTATTTCTTTAGATGCTGGCAAAAAACGTTAACAAAAGTTCTGTACTACGAAAGCAACTAGCTTTGACTAGCTTCTGTTTCGCGCCAACGAAGTTTTAATGCTTGGAATGTTGTCATCAGTGCTCGCTGCGAGCTTTTGCCAACTGTTTATAGCTCAAGGGAGGGGGGGAGGAAGGCTATCGTTCAGAAAAGTTGCTGGATTAATAGGAAAGTTATCTTTTTCACAAGGGTATTCGTATGCATACCAGTTACAATTTTGAGCAAATCGGAAAGAGGATAGAGAGAGGTCAATGGCACTGAACTTATCATTGCTGATGTTGATGTGAGTCGGATGTCCAGAATTAAGGATTACCAGTTCAGTGTCTTCTATAATAGATTCATTTTTCAATCCCCTTGAATCTGTTTTATATGATCCCTATAGGGAATGATGACTATTAGCTTCCCCTAATAATGTAAAATGTTGAGGTAATTGTTTAATAAAATCACATATTTCATTCCTTTCAAAGGAATAGCTATTTAAAATGTGTACTATATTGCATAAGCAGAGGTTGAGAGGAGAAAGAATCTTTCTAGCAAAAAAAAATTTATTTTAGATTGAATATTCAGCTGTTCTGTAGGTAGATAATTCTTAGTATAGATGGCTACATCTCCACAAAATAATTATAATTGTTTCTGCTTTGTTCAAGCATTTGAAGCCATTTAGATTAACAAAATGTTTATCTTTAAAATTAGTCTCATGGATTGATAAAATATTTGGATTATGTATATTACATAGAAACTGAAGACTTCTATTGTAGTAAAGAACCCATTAACTTTCCCGTGTAAAATTTTCATAAATATTTTTCAAATGTTATTTAAACTTATATTTGTTTCAAATGTTTCTTGCATTGGAGTATTGGTGTAAGAAGTGATTATGTTTTTGATGGACCTTTCAGAGAGACTTGGTTAAGTCACAGTCATGATTTTGATTTTTTTTCAATGTCATGAGAATAATCTTATGCAATTAGAATGAGATCTGTAGCTCCAAATACATTCTCTAGAAATGATTTGAATTGATAATATGTTAAGGATAATTTATGTTGATGGGATTCAATTCCATTTTGTGGGGTGAAGAGGACAATAAGTTCCTCAACAGATTTAAGAGGTAATATGTCTTGAGAACTGAATTTTTTTTTCTTTTTTTTTTTTTTTGCCCATTCTTTTTTTTCTTGGGTTGCTTCTGGTACACTTCAACAGTACAGAAGTAGTGTGAATGTTATTATTTAATGATTATTGTAGTAATGAAGATTCAGAAGGAGTACTTCTTTTATTTAAATTAGGAAACTTTCTACTGTCCATTGAAGGAGGTAAGTGGTTTTGAGGTTAGTTTGGTTGCTTCTCAATTTATTCTGTATCAGATGTAATATTTATGTCAGTATGTTTATGTTCTTTTCCATCATTAAATTGCTTGGATGGACATTGATTAACAATATGTCCTTCTTGTTTGCTCTGTGAACAAGTAATTTTGTTAGTGGAGAAATAAATTCTGTAGGTAGAGCCTTGATAATAAATTATTGTGGACTCTGGTAATTTTTTGACATCATTTGAAATTTGACATCAATGAAAACTTGTCTTCGAAAGCTCATAATGTGAAATAGGCTAGGTTCTGATATACCAGCTCTAATTAAAGTGGTGTTGGTAGTCTTTTAATTTCCTGAGCGTGAAGCGC
This sequence comes from Acheta domesticus, assembly GCA_031308135.1. NCBI lineage: Eukaryota > Metazoa > Arthropoda > Insecta > Orthoptera > Gryllidae > Acheta > Acheta domesticus. The sequence goes on along the minus strand of JAHLJT010003656.1, from coordinate 39,005,180 downwards.
TTTTAAAATTTCTTTATGAGGTACCACCGGACAGACATTGGAAATTATTACTCGTACATGTTTATTTGTTAAAGATCTAACAATCAGCTTATGGTTATTGATTTCAGGTTTCAATTTTTTAATATAATTTTCTACGAAAATTGATGTAATTAAACTGTATTTGTAAATAATTATTCTTCACTCAAGAAATGTTTGTCTCTAATTTACATTTACGTATGTAGGTTTGCATTTATTTTGGATTATGAGTGTTATGTCTTGTGTTACCATCGCCGTCATTGAGAAAATTAGCTTATTGGCTATCAAAATATTGAGGCTTTATTTCACCCAAATAATGTATTTTTAAAATAATTACGTAAATCTGAATTGAAAACAAAATACAAACTTCCAATTGCATTTATAAAATGCTTTTCATTTTATGACGTCACGTGTCCTAGACAGTCGCGGGGAAATAACGCGGGATCAACTTCAAATCGATAAATTGAGGGATTTTTTTCGGTAGATATCCAATTTCCTTTTTAAAGAAATGTCAAGCATTTCGCAAAAAAAGGTACAACAGGAGTAAAACAAAAATAACTGGAGAATTTTTCGGTAATTTTTATTATTTGTTTCATTTCCGTGAGCAGAATTCGATGAAATGCGCCCCAGATCGTCACCTGTTCTCTCGCAAATCCGTAGCCGTTCCCTCCAGTGCGCATCGAACCACCTGCCGGGTCAGGCGCGAGCAAGTGTGCGTGCTCTTAAGCGTTACGAAATTGTGTTTTGTGAAGTTTCGTGAGTGTATTTATGGTGCTAAGCGTGGGATGTGAAGTTTTATGGGTGCATTGATGGTGCTATGCGTGTGATATTTGGTGGTGCTATGCGTGTAAAATGATAATTTGTTGTTCAAAGGAAGAAACATAATTTGGTCTTCAACACTCTCCCAGTCTCACCACCTGTCGCCTGAACTTCCAAGGTCAGCGTTTTGATTTAAAATAATTCCAACTGGATTTGTGTGTTTAACTTCTGAATATATTCTTGTAATTTTGGACATATGCTCTTAAATTGTTGCGTGAATTACTCAAAGACCGCTGTTTCATGTACTCTATACTGAGGTTTGCCAAAGCAGATTAACCTTACTAATGAATTAAAATTTTCGAAACTATTTGATGTTAATAAATAAGGGAGTGGGATTTTGTTTGATTTATCTCGCTACATACTTATTACATGGATGGTCAATCATATTAACTCCAATTTTTGGAATTAATGAGAAAGTTTATTTAATTTTAGAATCTTCAGTTTAATTAGTTGCTAGTTTTCGTGGTTATTGATTTTTGTGTTTACTTAATTTTAAAAGAAACAGACTTTGTTTATGCCAAGGTGCTTGTATGTACATCTATATTGCACTTCCTCCCAGTAATAAAGTAAGTCATTCGCGTTCTCGCTTCTATGGAGTGACGGTGCCGCTCCAGACGTACGTGCCTGGGCTGCGTGCCTGGCGCTGCGTATGTGTTGGTGGTCGCCGAGTCCTCCCGACCGCCCTAAGGTAATACAGGGCAGACGCCATCACCCGAAGCAGAGAAGTCGGTTCGCGTAATCAAGGTGGGCACAGCTTTCCTTAGGGCAGCCACATCACCCCTCTCAGTACGAAATGGCGCGTCACATTGTGTCCATTATATTCTTTGTTGAGTGTTGGTATGTTTTGCTGCATTCTTTTGTTTTGTCTCAGTTCACCTTTAGGCAGGTTTCCCTTTTTCAGCTGTTTTCTACAGGTCTGGTATTGTAAGGTACTGCGCGCTTCGGCTACGGGTTGTCATATACAAATACTTAAATGAATTATATATAAATATCGAGTATATTCACAGCTTCTTGCAGATTAGAATATGACGGACACGAGGAAAACACAAGGGTTTACTCCCAAAAACACTGTGCTTACGTTGGATGGGTAGAATTCAATTATTTATGCGACATAAAAGAAGTTCTAAGAAGACATGAATAAATAGAAGCAAAATTGTCTTAAGCGGCGCGCTTAAAAGTGAGTATGCTTTTTTACGCATGATACGATGTTGTAGTTCTAATAGTTACAGATTCAAACTTCTTTCTCAGAGTACCCACAGTGGAGGTAATGGAACATAAGATGAAATCTGGATAAAAGTGACGAGTGAACACCATGCCTGCAGGCGGCCCTCTCTTAACAAGTGCGCCTCTGATAATAGAAATTCGGCGCCACCAGGCGGAAGATACTATAGACGTCTGATTAGGACGCGGTAACTTACGATAAAATATTACTTCAAAATGATAACTTACTTCTCTTCTTCCATTGCACTTTTTCTCTTCTTTTAGCTCCTTTATCATTCTCTCTCCTTTTCTTTTTTATTTCTTGCATCTTTTCTCCTTTTCTCTTCTTTCTACTTTTTTATTTCTTCTGTTTTGTCTACTTTCTCTTTCTTTCATCTTCTCTTTTGCTTTTCTTCAATCTCGCCTCTCTTAGTTCTATTTTCTCTCTTCATTAACCTCCTTTCCATTAACTATTTTCAGCTTTCGCTGGTTCTCTTTCTTCATTTTTCTCTTCTCTTCTTAATAATCGTTTATTCTTTCACCTCTTCTTATCGTATATTTCCCCTTCTTATATTTTATCTCTTCTCTATTTGCCTTTTTCTTTTCACAACTTATCTGTTTTTTTCTTTTCTTCTCTTCTTCCTTTTCCTCATTTCGCAAAGTCTCTTTTCTCACTTTTTTCTATTCTCTCGACTAGTCATTTAGTTTGTTGTGTACTGCCGCATTGTGTTGTGTCTTATTTTGATTTGCAGTACCCTTTCTTGTCATGTCGTCTGATCTTGTGTCGTGTCTTGTTGCGTCCCCTGCTGCGTTGACGTGTGTCGAGGATGGTCTTATTCTGTCTTGCCTGGTTTGACCTGGTCTTAATCTCGTCTTGGTCTGATCTCGGTCGCTCGGTCTGGTCTCGATCTGTCTGTCGGTCTGCTCTGGTCTCGATGTGTCGGTCTGATGTCGGTCAGTCTGGTCGGGTGTCGGTCTGGTCTTGGTAATATCTGGTCTTCTGGTCGTGGTGGTGTGTTGTTTCTTGTTTTTTTCGTGTATCGTACCGTGTCTAATTGGGTAGCGTCTTGTCTTGTGATGTGATGTGGTGTGGGAGATTTCTTGCGATTTGTCGTGTTTTGTTCGGATGTGCTTCCGTCCTCATCTGGTCTTGTTTCTTATTGTCTTTCTTTCGGTTTTATTTTTCTCCTGTTTGCTTTTTCTTTTTTCTCTTTTCCTTTCCTATTCGTTTATTTCTTTTATCTCTTGCATGCTTGCTTTCTTTCCTATCTTTATTTCTTTAGTTTCCTTTGTTTTATCAAATAGGAAAGATTAAGTCTATCGTATGGTTTTCATTCTTCCCTTTTCTTCCTTCCTTCCTTTCTGTCTTTCTTTCTTTCCTTCCTTTTCATTGTGCGTTTCCTTTCCTTTCTTTCGTTTTTATTTCTTTTACTTTCGTATATAGATATATAGCCAGAAGACAATCACAGAATTCCCAAATTATAAATACATTATTATGGAAACTGCAACAAAATAAACGAGTGGAACTACATTCTGTTATTGATAAAAATAATTCAATATATGTAAAGAAAACAAAACTTGCTTTCTTTAAAATTCGAAGCTGCCGCACTGCCAACCAAGTGACGATCGTTTTCTTTAATATTGGAATCTGCCATGTTACCAACCAAGTGACGACAGCTCGCTTGTGACAGAAGAGGCTTATAAAAAGCATTTACCTGAATTAAAAACTATTAAATGTTGTTTTCTGTTTTTATTACAGGTAATTTAATTATACAATGTTATTATTATTATATTATTATTATTGAAAATTGTGAGAAAATATAACAAACTGTTTTTAGTACAGAAACCCAACGGAGTTTTTATTTCAGAATTCTTAATAACTTCAACGTTATAACCATTATATATATTCAAGACATTAAAGCCCGACAATGTCCTGATTCCCCAAATTGAATGTTCCTCTGAGTAGTCTTGCCTCGCGCGGCAGCAGATTCTAAAAACGTAGTTCCACTTTCCTTCGTATAATACATTGGTGCATTGTGAGAGTTGCAACGTAATTATTTGTAAGTTCACCCGTAAGAGAGATCATGCCCCCTAGCGCCGCTTGCGTCGTCATTGTGCAACAAGCGCGCGCGGTATCTTGTTTTCGGGTCAGAATGCATCGCGACTGCAGTTGCAATGAGAGCTACGAGGTGTTGATGTGCTCTGGGGCTTGAGTGGGGCCAGATCGATTAGTGATTATTCATTTTAGAAAAAAACTCTTGTTTGTTTTAGACGTTAGTGCTGTTTACAGACAAGTTGACTGATAGATTCATTCTTTCATTGACCTTTTCAAACGCGTGAACAGCTACGGCCATTGGTCCCGTTAGTGTAGTGAATGTTATTCTCCGGACGGTGGTGGTGTTCCCCGCTAGATGGTGAGATCCGCCGTCGATATCCACATCGGCTTGCGAGGTTTCCCTCCCCCAGGTATCTCCGGTCTGCCTGGATACATTCCCGAGTGATCTCCCGTAACGTGTGATGGTGAAGTGCGTGTGTGACAGTGTGTGAAGGGAAATGAGACACGAACGAAGAAGAAAATATCACTTGCGGGTCGTGGCCTGTTTGTTAAGACTCTGCCCCGGAACTCGCCTGGTGTTGATTGGAGAAACAGCGGAGAACTACCAGAGGAAAAAAACCGCTAGAATTGTCCTCCAGATCGTTGCTGAATTCGATAGCTAGCTCTATAATAATTGTCGAAAATCTCTTTGGCGACTCAAATCCTCGGACCCCCAGTCGCTGCAGACAGCGACAACGCCCCCCTTAGAATAGAATAGAACATTTATTTTGCTACTTAGGATACATAGAATATTTCCGGTGGTAGCGTTTTCTTAGTAATTACAAATAAGTTACACTAAAGAAACCATCAAACTTCTTATTTACATATTACTTAATACAATTTTACAAAATTAATATTAACCTGTCATGATAAAGCCAACCTAATATGAAACAATAACAATAGTACAAAAATAATGCTAACATATTCTAAAAAATTACAATTTTTTAAATCTAAGTAAAACATTTTTGACATTCTGAGGGAAAGTCTCCAGCAGTGTTCAGGTAATTCATTCCCAATTTGTAAAGTAGAGTTTTCGTTTATCTTACTTATTTTGAAAAAATTTAGTTAAATCTTTATTTTTGTTCGAATTATGTAATTATTTAAACAATTATACTGTATAATATATTTACAGTACATTAATATACAAGATAATAAATATGTTTCTACAATGCCCTCCCCCCTCCCCAAAATGATCGGCTTGGACCCCTGACTCAGCTGATCACCAGACACATGGACGTACAGATGGACAGAGGGACATTATGAAAGAAAAGCACTTGTTCGTTACCAGGGGACCCCAAAACGTATTACTATCAAAATCTCGATATGGATTTTCCGCAGCATTGCATTACTTTCTCGATGCTAGAAATAATCTTCGTCTCGCATATGCGTACAAGAAAGTAAAATGAAATGTGTACATTTTGATGGAAATAGTTGTGAATTTTCAATCTTGTTTTGCAAAAAGATAATTTCTTTGGGCGGTCTGGAGGGATGCACTGCTGGGCCCCTGAAACGGGAGGGATTCATACACATGGTGTCATATTAAGGTCCTGAATATTTCTGCCCCGGCTAATCGGCAATGACTTGTCACAACATGATTACGCAAATTTACTAAGTGATCAAAAGTATACAGACACGTGGCTGAAAATAACTTACCAGTTCGTGGCGCCCTCCATCGGTCATGCTGGAATTCAATGGCGTGTTGGCCCACCCTCAGCATTGATGACAGCTTCTACTCTTGCAGGCATACTTTCAATCAGGTGCTGGAAGGTTTCTTGGGGAATGGCAGCCCATTCTTCACGGAGTGATGCACTAAGGAGAAGGTATCTATGTAGGTCGGTGAGGCCACGAAGTCGTCCGATCCAAAACATCCCAGAAGTGTTGGATAGGATTCCAGTGAGGACTCTGTGCAGGCCAGTCCATGACAGTGATGTTATTGTCGTGTCACCACTCCGCCACAGGCCGTGCAGTATGATCAGGTGCTCGACCGTGTTGAAAGATGCAATCGCCACCTCCGAATTGCTCTTCAACAGTGGGAAGCAAGAAGGTGTTTGAAACATCAACGTAGGCCTGTGCCGTGACAGTGCCACGCAAAACAACATGGGGTGCAAGCACCCTCCATGAAAAACACGACCACACCATAACACCACCGCCTCCGTATCCGGATGCTTTTGATCACATAGTGTATGTATACGTATGATCTGTGTAAATGAAAATATGTATTCCTCGCACTATTTGATGAACAGACAATGCATTTAATTTTACGGATAATTGTATGTTTCTACTATTTGCAAATGAGTTGTCCGTCGGTATTATACATTTGCCTTGATATGGCTGCCACGTGCATTGACACCAGAATGTAATGGAAATCAAATGAGGAAGTGAATCACTTTATTCCTAGCTACGTGCGTCATACCGTCGCTAACAACACTTCGACACAACAACAAAATGTAAATGCTGTCCTCATTCCTAGTAAACGGAGGGGCTCACCATTAAATGCTCGCGAAATCTGAAGCGGTGAAAAGTGAGAAAAAGACGTGACGTAGTCAAGAAAAATACAGAGTGTCCGGGGAGGAAACGTCGAAACTTCGGAAATAAGCTCTTAAGACAATTCTAAGTGTATTTTGTCTAATAAACTACGTGGATATTCCGAATAGTTGAGCCGCAATAAGCACTCAAAAGTTGATTTGAAAAATTGATTTCTAGGCAAAAATTTGCATTATGGAAGCATAGAAACACTCCAGACACTTGTAAATTGTTTATTATTTACAAAAGAAATTAGTATATTTGCTCAGATAGAAAAATTAAGCGAGAAATAAAAAAGCAGTCGAATTGTGTAAATTGGGTGCTTTTTTATTTCTCGCTTCATTTTTCTTTCTGAACAAATATATTCATTTCTTTTGTAAATAAACTATTTATATGTTTCTGAAGTGTTTCTATGCTTCTATAATGCAAATGTTTTACTATAAATCAATTTTTCAAAACAACTTTTGTGTGCTTATTGCGGCTCAACCATTCGGAATATCCTCCCGACGGTGGCAGGATTTTCGATGGTAGCTAGATAGATAGGTCGAATTCTGCCGTTGTCTGGAGGAGAATTCTAGCGGCCGACTGCCCTGATCGCTAATTTTACGTGAATTCTCCCATCAACACCAGGCGAATGCCGAAGCGGTACAGTAACAAAGAGGCCACGGACAGCGCGCGATCTTTCCTTTCCTTCCCTTGTCCTATCCTCTCCCCTTACACACACACACTCACATGCACTGAGCTGCCTCACATACAGAGAGACTGGTCGGGAGCTTAGAGCTTGTCCCGGTTGGAGCGGTGCCCCGCTGATGAGGATACCTGGTTGAAGGAAAACCCAACGAAAACCCAACGAAGCCAACGTATAGTTCGACGCCGTCTAGTGGGGGAAGATAACCGCACTACACTTACGGGACTAATGACCTTAGCAGTTGACGCGCACGGAATCGCTAATCAATTATTAGTGAAAAGTGTGAAAGAATATTTTAAAATAATCACGCGTCTTCAATACACGTCTGAGGCAACAATGCTTTTCATAGAAGCTTCAACTTGCAATTTATTTCACCACATTGCGATATATGTGAAGAAATAAAATCAGTGGTTCAGTCTCTTAACCATAAATTATTTCATAGAACTAAGGAAATATTTAGAACTGCTTTTGCAAAACGAATTGTAGAAACATTTTCCTCAGTGTCACTTACTGAATTGCAACTGCTGGGACATGAATAAAATCAAATGCAAAGTAGTTTTTTTTTCGAAAAAGAATCGACGAGCGCAACAGATCATCAAAGCTTTAACCGGCTAATCCTAATCCTCTTTACTTTTATTACTTTTCCTAGACAATAATCATGACTGTATTGTAGACAATAATCTGCACTGTAATGTAGATTCTATGTTTGCGCTAGATCGGAATTGTTCTTCTAGCAACTAATGTTCTGGAAATGAAATAAGGTTCAAAGTAACCCAATAAGCTGAAACATGTTCTACACATGCAGTTCACAAAGAGCCGACAAAAGTTACAAGGTTTTCTGCAATTCTTCAGTCACTTGCTTTAATTTCTACTCTACGTAAAGTCTACTCTGTTGTAGGAAATAATATTGCAATCGGTGGTAGCATTCATTTACCACATGGGACACGTTTTCACACATACTCCTTTCTTATCATCTTTTTTATATGCCATTCTCTGTACCATTAATTTTAGCATTGAATAGAAAATAAACCGGGTAATTTTATCGTGTGTTATCGTAGAGATACTGCTTCAGTAACAGATAATCTACGTATTAAAGCACACCTCTTTAGGGCGTGATTCGTAAGTGATAGATTTCGCATAGTTACAGAGTTTGGCGTGAACAAGCAGCTCTTTGCACCCTTCAAGATAGAATGGTGATAGAGTCCACACAGCGATAAAACTGCAATGAAATTAGACAAGAGGATTTCATGAGAGGCGTTGATGATGAGCAGGGTCCACACCAAGGAAATTAGAAAACTTTACTACGAAAAGTCTGTGCTATTCCGTTGCACCACTAGTTCTTTTTTTTTCGGATATTGCGCAATACGCTTATAAAAATGGCGCAGTTCCAATTTTCGTTGAACGCCCGGAATTTTTCAAAATCGCAAAAATTACTTATTCTAGTATGTGAGAAAATGTATGATTTTATATCTTCCCTGTGAGGTATGTGAGTGTAAGTTGCTGAATTAGACCTAGCTATGTAACTAGAAAATCCCCTTCGCCGTCGGGAGTGGAACCTTCTGTTCAGAGGCACTGCAATGGCATCAGTTGATGCTCTGAGTCATCAAACTAAGCTGGTTTGAAATTTTAACTTTCTTAAAAATAAAATATGCAAAACACCATTTTTCAAGATTTCTAATGCGTTGGTTGAATAACACATAATTGTTCTGCGAGATGTTTGTAACATTTGAGTTTTTACGAGAACTAATTTACAGTCGGTTTAGTATTTCGAGATGATTTTCGTGACTGCACCCACGTTCTAATGATAGGATAATGAGAAGCAATCATTAACTTCTTTACTGTTTCCCTGTAGACAAGGTGTAAAATTTCTATCAGCTTCTGTAATAAAACAAATATCATTGTTCGAACACTGGTTTTATCCGAGTTTACACGATAGTATTGTGACCAGTTCAATAGTGGTAATATATTCTGCTTGGGACGAGAACGGTTAAAGAGAACCATTATTTGTTGCTGTTGCAACGAAAGCCATTATTTATGTTCTCAGGTTTGACGAAATATCTATCTGCAAATAAATGAAAGTCGAAAATTTGAATTAAGGAAATAACAATGTATTAAATTAAGCCAAACCAACACCTCCTGAATATATCCCCTCTATTTACAGGTGGTGTTGGCCAAACTCATTCACGATATTTGCAGTTGTTACTTCCCTAATGGATTCAACCAGGACCACCTACATACCAGGCCTCACAACTCTGTAGTGACGTCATCAGCCAGGGGCCGGCTAAGGCCAGACTCCAACTCCCGCGCACGCACTCGCTAACTTGAAATCATTTGCTAGGGTTTAAGTAAATGGATTCTTTACACTATATGTCATAGAATAATAGCAAAATATAGTGACACAATCGAAGTAAATGTTAAGTATCATTCGTACCGATAGTCGGTACCTCATAAGCTTTCGCGGTTTACCCGGGCTACCTGTGACTACACAGTTTCTACCTATGACAGCTTACATATGAGTAATAAACTGTTTAAATAGTAAATTCAATTATTAAAGCGCTAACACAATGTTGAGTAATTATTTCAATCCTCTTAAACCTGATACAAGTTAAGTCTCTGGGAAAGTGACTAGTCAGTCAAATATCACACACAAATCGAGATAATTTCCATTTTATTTTCTAATGTACAACATTTAGGAAACGAGAGGCATCGTGAAAATATTTCACAAGGGAAATCATGTCCCTTTTATTTGTTTATTTTCATGAGAACTATTTCCAAAAAAAGTAGAGAAAAAGTGTGATTGAATATGCACATCCAAGAACTCAAACGTTATTGATGATTCATGATCTATAAATGTGCACCATCCATTAGTGAAGACAATTTGATTTATCTTTCTCTTTAGTTCAAGGGATTCAGGAAAAACATTTTCTAAATAAGACGAATGACCTGCGAGCTTTCTTCAATAACGTGCTTCCACACATCAGATTCTTTCCTTTTCTTCTTAGTTTCTGGAACATTTTCCTTTGATTAACAATATTTCGGACACCCAGGAAAAGTTAAGTAATGGTTCAGCAGCCAATTGGGATCTGAATAATGGTGTTCACTACTTTCACTGTTTTTTCGTTCACAGCACTGATTTCCCAGAGGATATCACATTATTTGAAATGTTTGTGACAAACCTAGAAAGATATATTGAATATCAGTGAAAAACATAAAGACTTATCATTATAATCTATGCAAAATTATGATAGTAGGTTAGTGGTTATGTATGCAGTTTAAATATCACAATTTTTGCTACATAATGTTCATAACAAAAATAGAACTTACCTTTGAATTTTCAGTTATTACATAATCCTTTCGTATTAATAGCACGTAGGTATCTCTTCCTCAATTCAGGATCTTATGAGCAAACGAATACATGTGCACTTTTGGGTCCTTTTTGGTGTTGTATTATTACAAAATGGAACACAGCACTTTTGAACCATAGTGTTCCTTCTTACCCTAACAATTCAGTTATTGTTTACAACTAATATGCTTTAACAGAATCATACTTCGTTTGTCATTTAAACGTGAGATAGGCAAATAATAAAATTGAATAACACGCTATAAATCAGTCTGATCCCGAACATGTTCGGCCTATTTCGGCCCCTACGTAGTGACGTCAGCAAACTCCTCGAGCTCAGCTGTTAGGCCTTCTATCGAGAAGGTATTGATTCAACTCGCACCCTCTTTATTCCTTCAATTATTCCTTAATGTTGAAATCAATCCAATGATGCATACATATACTTCTAGATGGATGACTGTCGCCTTGGCGGTGAGGCCACCCGAGGCGCCATTTTGCTACGGCAAAAACCTTGTTCGTATTGCCGAAAGCGGTGTGTTGTAGTGAGTTTTCTCCTGAGTGATTAGTGAAACATTTTTTGTTTTGATTTTTTAAATGTTTTCAATTTGATCTTTACTTAATGCAATTGTTATTTTCAAAATTGGCCCAGGAAATCAATTATTTTTTGCCTTTGTTGTATCCATGTTTTACCACTATAAGGTGGGTTTCACAACAATATCGTGTAGTGGAATCTTAGTCTTAAGTGTTCATGTTTTGAAGATGTATTTTAATCTATTCATTTATTCTCTAAATGTATGTTTTGTTCTATTTCCTGTTATGTAAAATTAAAAGAAACATTATTTATTAGGTGAATATTTTCTTTCAATGGTGAAAGGTATCATTTGAATGTTTGTTCCTGCAAAAAAGTGTTGTATTCATATGCAAATAAAAATGTCAGCCCATAAAAAGTACATATGTACTATATTTCTCTAAGTGTATTCATTTTAAATCTCTCTGTCACCTCCCAAATCCAGCAGTTATTTACAGCCATCCATTAATAGAGAAAAAAGGGATATTTGGAGTGAAACGCAGTTTTTCTAATCACATGAACAATAAGTACGTCTTATTCTTATTTTTGAAAACGGAATATTGAAACAGAGAAAGAATCCTTAAAAATAAATCTGCCCTAGTAATAATAATTTCCTGTCACGTGCAGTATTAACATATAAATTGATATCTTCTGACGTAGTATAAGAAGTTTGTACCTGTAAGTCATCATAAAAAACAAGTCCTCATTTTTGCTAGTTTCCGGTAACACTATGTCAATGCTGTTCGTAGTTTTATGTAAATTATAAAATATATTTCGACAATTTGTTGTTGCCTACAGCTTTACTTTCTAATGATGGAACAGAACCATGTTAATAAATACAATGTATACGTGTTACACTCGTAAAAATCTACCGCATTGTCATTGGCTGCAATTGACATTCGGAGCTTTTGCCGTGCAACATGGCTCCCTGTAAGGCCTCACCTCCGCCTATTGGGAAAGCGCGGAGTCAGCCATCTGGTGGTATTTATATACATCATTGAATCAATCGTATTATTCTTATTTCATTTTTCAGTAAAACTGTGGTCCAACAACAACGACGGTGTTGTTGGGCGGCAGTGGTGAAAAAAGAGGACAACACCGCCCAAATTTGACATCGTATTGTAGCGTTAATGATTTGTTGTTAACTTGGTTGTGATTCTAATACAAGAATGAAGTCGAATAAACTGATTAATTGATTAATCAGTTTATTAACGGAATTAACTGATTAACAAAATTGTTTTTAATTCTTTCTTGCAGTACAACTGTCTGAAGCAAAGAGTGGGCCAAAGATATACTGAAACACTATTCGTGTTTAACTACCATTAAGCTGAAAATATTTCTCAATTAGTTTTGATTTGTCAGGAACTACCTCAGGGGTTCCAAGGCCCCCGGTGCTCGTAGGAACTACAGGGAGAACCGTAGCGTTGCGCGACCCCCTGGATGTCCTCGCCGCCGCCTCGTCCTGCGGAGCAACAAGTGGTCAAATTGCATCAGATGGGCGGGGCGCGGGCGTGGCTCTCTCGAAAGGGCGCGACCGGACCATCAGCCGCAAATATTTGGCATCGAATACAGGAAGGAGCTCGTCCAACGGATCCTTTATTAACAGGACGAATCATCATACGTAAAAATTTGGATCGGAGATGAAGATGTGTGGTATGACCTTGATATCGACGTTGCAAACCCTTTTTGTTATTTACTCCTTCAGTTTCCGTGAACAACAAGAAATACGAGTAGGTGGGAGAAGCGAGAGATTATGTGCTACTCGAAGCCTTGGGTGGGTGCCGTACTCGTTTTTGGGCGCAGGCAAGGGAGGGGGCGGATGCCCTTATGTTCTGCCTTTCCCTGGGCAGGAAATAAGGCTGGCAGTGTCTTAATCTTCCCTTCTATAGTGCGCTTTTTCTAACTTCACCCCTGAAGCCTCTGTGGCCACGATGGAATATCGCAAGGCATTTCGCGTCTTTCTCGGTCGTATAGCATGGTCGCAAGCACTGCTTGATGCGGTCACCATCATGCGAATCTATATGCAGATTGAGAAAGACGCGAAATACCGTGACATATTACATCGTGAAGACGGGCCTTGAGAGTCAAAATTAGAAAAATCGCACTGTACAGTAATCCCTCAACATGTGCGAGAGTTAGGTTCCCAAAACTCCTCGCGAATGTAAAATTCGCGAATGTTGAGTCTATATTTTAATGAAGAAAGGTGGGTTAGGTTCCTGGGTATCGAAAAGCTGTTTGAAAAAAAAGGAAAACAAGTCTGACAAACAACTGCAGAAGAACTGAGTAAGTGCTACTAAAACAATTCACAATTAACATCCCGTAGAGAAGAAATAAAACAATATTTGGGACTAATTTCAAAGTTGAAAATTATTTAATGTAGTATTTGGTTATTTTTTTGGTTCATCACCCTCCTCGTTGTTCTAATGTTCGGACATGGAAAACATTTCTGCTTCTATTTCATCTCTTAAATTTCGAAGTTATTTCCATGTCAGGATTACATTCGAATGCCCTTTCTACCAGAGCTTGTTCAAGTTTTAGAACGCCATTAACAGCGTTGACATTGAAATTGGTCCAGGACTCAGTTTCGCTTCTGTTACTTCATTACGTTGGAGGAGGCTTTCTTTGCTGATTATTTCCCGAAGCTGCTCTTCAGTGGGGTCATTATAATGATAATTGCTGAGAGATCCTGAATGACTTTTCTGTTCAAGTGGCCAAAACTCTTACCTCCAATTTCAAGCAATCGAATTGAATCATTTTACAATTTTATTATTCTATTAATGTGAATTGACATTCCAACTTTCGTACTTTTGCAGAACTTGATTCCTTGAGCTCCGGAATCTGCCGTGTTCGTTTCCCAGATAACGTTGATAAAGGAAGTAAGATGTGCTCGCTTTCAAAAAAATACGACCAAAGACGCACTTGCGAATGTTAAAACCGGTAGCATTTCTCTAATCGCGAATGTTCGGAACTCGCGAATAGCGAATTCGCGGATGTCGAGGGATTACTGTATATTCCTCGGTGTTCCATTCTACGAAATAAAGAGCGCCAGGAAATTCTCTCGGCCCCTAAGGCCTACGAATCCCTGGACGGACAGTTCGAGACACGGGATAAATTGAAAGGGGCCTTGGCCGCCGTTATAGTTAATGATTTGCACGTGGGTTTCAAATCTGTCTGCAATTGCGCTCGATTTCATCATTATCTTTGTTTTCAGGTGAATGTAACCAAGCCACCTGAAACCACTATCCGCCATATTGGTGGCCTAGAAAGCTTGTAGCATAGACAAACTGCGCATGAGTGTTCTGTGGCTTGCAGCTGTGCTCGTGTTCAGTTGTGTTGTTTGGCATCGTTTTTAATATTTAAAAGCCTTCTTCAGAATGGCAAGCGTTTTGTAACAGTTCGTTATGGTTATTTGTGTGGCAAACGGCTGTACAAACCGTTCGGGAAAACCGAAAAATACTTTCCACAAGGAAGTAGCTTCTCCATGTGATATGGAACATTTAGTAACTTTGTAGGTTATTCATTAATTTTCGTGATTTTTTCTTTAAGATTTCCTGCGGATCCAAAGCGTAGGGCTTTGTGGATTAGAGCTGTGTAATGAGACAATTGGCAGCCTAGCAATTGCACCAGGTTATGCTCGAGTCATTTCCAAGAACACGAAATTGATAAAACTTCTTTATCGTGTGTACGTTTGCGGGAATTCGCAGTTCCATCAAATTTTCCAGCTTTTCCACTACACCTAAGAGAAGTACGTTGAACACACGGGCATTGCCTATTTATTCTCGTGTTTGACAGACGTGTTTTGGGCACACCAACATGGCGGTCTGGCTTCACTTCATGAACACACATAAGGTTGGTAACGGCACCTCTTTGTATTCATAGCTCCATGGTTGCGACTGTGGCTAGTACGCTATTTACGTTTTCTTTTTTTACAAGCTGCAGTTCGTGCTACCAATGTCATTTCCGTTGCTAGCAGTTCTCCTAAGCAAGGTACCACTGCGGAGTGACTATCCTAGTATGTTAGGGTAATCATGAAGACTAGGAATCTTGGGTCTGGGGTTCAGATCTGACAGGTGTGGCTGTGCGAAGCCAATCTCGCCGCGGGCAGATGGTGAAAGCAGAAAGCACTTATGCCGTGCACGGGGTTCGAACTCGCCGCGTCCATGGGCGTGGTTTCGGGCCTCCTTGCCGGGAAAAGAGCAAATCGGAGTTAAAGTGATGAATTTACAGTAAGATGACCTTCAAGAAATCTCCCCCCCCTTGTACTCGCAGTTAGTATTTAAACGACACAACGAAAGATTCTACCTTGCACCTGGGTGCATCTCCCAACATTACACATTTAAGACATACTCGGAGTTCGTACCTAACTGATACTCAAAACTTCACTGTTCGAAATTTAACGCTGTTCTCCGTGAAGTGTTTTTTAACGTTCTGTATTTCTAATGCGATTGAAATATTTTAGGTTTTTTAAATGCCATTTTCTGAAGAAACCATATTTCGGAGAAATGTATGTTCAACCTTCTTGGTAGAAAGACAGCCTAGCAATGGGCAATACCTTTTCTTGACACCTTTTTTTTTCTTCCGACGTACTTAGAGAAATTGAAAACCACACAAGGCAGTGATGACAGAATTACAGACAAACATCATTAGGGCGAGGTATGGCAAAATAAAATAATCAGGCAATAAGAAGTTAAAGGGTTACATACATTTTTAGATGAAAAAACGCGCGTTTTTTTGAGAACGGAAGATACTGTAGAAGAACAGAGGAGTTCAGCTTTGGATATGATTGTTCTTGCAAGATACTTATTAAAAGGAATAATGATCCTGAATATTTCAAAGTAGTGGTTCTATAACTAAAGAGAAAAACGAGAATTGAATTCGAGAATAGTGTAATTACAGTATTCCAATTTAAAATATAATACCAGGTTTTATAAAAGGAAGAAAATTAGTCATGAATGATTTTTAAAAATTTCGAGACGGGAAAAATAAATGGTCGGACTTTTACAAATATGTCCACAGACGTAGAGGAAATACAGGAAATTCAGGAAATTCGATACAGATAACTTACCGGTGTTGGAGCAGGACCGAGGGAAAGTAAATACGTTAAACGAGTATGGATATTCAAGAGAAAGCATTCGAAGCAGTTCAGTATGAACTGCTTACAAAAAAATTAACTTCAGATTTTGAAGTGGTTAGGTTGTGAAATTGATAAGTGAATTACTTTGTGACAGGAAGCATACAGTTCGAATCCGGAATCACATTTGGATCATGAGAAATGCTACTACCGATTCCTCGGGGATGTGTCTGGGGTGCTTACATTTTTATAGCGTAAATGCATGATCTCGTAAAGATGTATCGAAGGTATGTATAAACATGTATCTGTTTATTTGCAGACGACTGTTGAATACAGCAAAATTAAAGGCACAGCTGAGGAAGAAATATTGCAACAGGATTTAGAACAATTTCACAGATTGGGCATTTTCAGCACGTGATTGGGATGCATCAAATGACATTGGAAATGAACAGGTAGAACAGCAAAACAAAGTTTGTGCGGGAACGACACTTCGTATAGGTGAGGATATTATTCCAAGAGACTTGCACGTAAGTATCTAGGTATTCAATACGAGGGCTTATGAGGATGGGAGAATTATGTAATAGCAGTATGCGAAAAAAGGTGGTAGTTCTTGCATTTCGCAAATACATAAGATAAGTTCAACAAACCCCAAGGCAACGTATTTATCTTCTTTATTTATAATTTACTTTTATTCACTGGTCTGCCATTAGGCTTTACACGATATGGTTTCAGAAAACAACACCAAATATACATTTAATCCACTACTTACATGAGATAAGGCCCAATTGGGCTCCCGTTTGTTGTTTTATTTTTTAATTTTATGTATCATTTTGTTGGGCAATGGTAGAGAGAGTTACAGCGAAAATATTTACTTCTGGTTCGTTCTCTTGAGAACAAAGGGTGTATGTTTTCTTGAGAACATAGTGTTGGCATGTTTAGTCACGTACAGAATTTCAGACGATCAAAAAAGTCATGGGAAACACTAGAATCAAGAATCAGGACTTGGTTTTATGCTTTCAGTGAACTCAGCTTGGACCAGAAAAAAATTAGACGAAGGTGATCACACTTGCAAAATTCGAGGAAACAAAAAACAAGTTGGGAAATTTTTTATTTAGTAACAACAATTACATAATGGAACAGTTTTTAAAGCAGCAGCGGTTTTGAAAGCTCTTCCACATTTTTTAGTTTTAGAAATAAGTTAAAGAGTTAACTGCGATTAAATGAGCGTTGCAGTGTTGGGCAGTGAGGTGAAGTACTGGACAGCGTAATGTCACGCCAAACTGTGCAAGTGGGTTAGGGATGGCGAAAACACATAGATGTTTTTAAAACATCAGTTTTCGCGACCAGAAATATCGATATATTAACATCGATGTTTTGTGTTCGATTATTTCTTCACATCCACACATTTTTCCAGAAATATCTATGTTTTCAGAAGAATTTTTTTCAACAAGATAAATAAAATTTCCAGTATTTATTTTTTTCTGAATTGCCCTAAATCGACAACCACTGACATCTATCACTTTTGTCAATGGCCAGACCTCACGAATGGTGTTAGAAATATAACATGTGTAATTCCGTTATCTGAAATTTCTCACTATCCGTTCATTGGAAAAATGTTATTTTCTACCCCTCGACATCCTCGAAAAGTTTGTAACTTTTATTTTGTGACTTCTGTATATATAGGAATACAGCCTGGACTTATCGATCGAGCTTTATTATACCAGTAGTATAGATGAGTTTTGCGGGTCTCACACGCAAGCAATCTTTATAAATAAGGTCCCTAAAAAAAGAAAATTTCACGGCCACTTAACGAATTGCACTTTGACTTCACAAGATATGAAGAATATGTTGGAAAAAAACAACTCATCGAAATATTCATGTGAAATGCAACCCGCAACACTAGGGCAGCATTGTTAAAATCTGTATAGTTAAATAACTCCTAAACGAAGCGTTCTAGGATCTTAATATCTGGAATTTTGAGGCCTCAAAGAAACTTACCGTAATCTGCAGTATGCGATCTTAGAGATTCTATTACATTTTTGCTGGTCTGATGCTTTTTGATACTACCACACCTGTTCTGAGACGTTGAGAATCTGCATCTGTAGGTAAAATTAAACTAATTACTTGATATTATATGTGTTTGAATTGCACGGGTATGTATCTCTCTGTTCGGTAGTAAAGTTAAATATTACTGCAAAGAGAAGGGTTGAACTTGCCCGATCCTGTATTTTCGCATGGACAAATTATATTTAGCTTCCTCAAAAGTAAAAATAGTAGCTTTTATAATAATTTTTAACTATCAACAAAAGCAGAAAACAGTCAACGAAGATTGTATAATTTCTTCAATAGTTTTTAAGGACGAGTTGAGAATTCAATAAACATTTATTGGAAATTTCTTTCCAACATCAATTGCATTGTTTTTTATATTTATTTGATATTTTGTAATTACATTGAAAGTTTCCTTTATAAATTTTTAAACAATTAAAATGTTTCGTTAACAACTTTCCCTTTCAATGTGGAATTGGAAGGGTAGGGAAGAGGGTGGAGTTTAACGTGCGAGAATTCTCGCACGGGTACCCTAGTTATCGCATTCTTCCGCTTTATTGTTATTATCCTACTTTATATCGCTCGTGGGCTACAATAGTGGCACAACTCAAAAAATACGAATTTTGAGTTATTGCACTCTTCAGAATTATTGCAGGTTGTTCTACCTTCGAGCAGAAACAGCAGCATACCTTACAGTACAGTATTCCACCAAGAAATGGCACAAGTGTGAATGCTAGAATGAAGTATTTCAGTTTAGTGTGAAAACTTCAAACTCATTTATGTCAACACTTAATTTTTTGAGTTGTACCACGATATGATCCCATGATAATTTCAGCCCACGAACGATATGATCTCATGATAATTTTCTGTATCTGAAATTGTCACCTGGTGCAGTATGAAAATAAATCTAATGGCAAATGTTAATTGGCTGTCTTCACAGCAAACATGCGAACAAATGGAGAGCAACTGTTCGGAATTGTTAGGTTCCTCCAAAACAACGTTAATGCGTCCAGAGTTAATGCGTTCGGGGCTTCCATAGCTTGAGCAACTCCCCTCTGACTTAAGGCCGTTTTACATGGTGCAGTTTTCGTGCAGATTGAACGTAGAGAAGGCATGCGGTCCAGGTTCCACGATTTCTGAATGAACACTTTTGGGCATGTTCGATCATTTTTCATACAGAGAATGTAAAGATTGACTCGAGCGCCTCTAGTGGCAAAATCGTTCAATAACGGCACTCTTAATGGCGGAAATCGTCAATTCTTTCCAATTTTGTTGTCGTTGGGTTATGTGCGATTCTGAGGATTTTGTATGCTGTCGTGGCAGATTCGAGATTTCGACCATTCTGAGGAGTTTATTTCTCTGCACTTTGCAAATGTGCTCACTTCTGTAGCCAAGTTCTTGTCCATTCAGGGCGTTTTTTGCTGCGAACTCATTACAGCCTTCGCAGCCACAACCATGCTTGTAGCCACATCGATGAAGGCCTTTGTATTTTGTCTCCCCATCATTCATTTACTGTAAAAAAATATTAATAAAGTATCTCATAAGGCAGAAACACAAATGTCGCGAATGAATGTGCGTACTTGGACAATGCAATTCGGCAGTTCGAGTGCCGGCAGAGCCCCTGGCGGCGTCTCGTGGCAACTCGTACAGAAAACGTGCCGACCGTGTGTGCGCGACTTTCTGCTTTTATTCTTCTAATTTGGGTCTTGACGTTTCTATATAGTTTCTGTATGAGTGTCTGCACGAAAATCGTACCGTGTAAAAGGGCCTTTAAAGGTCCCCGCGAGTCACGTTCGTCCGTCCCCGAGGCCCAAGCGAACGCCTGAGCCTGGACTCTGGAGCGGTGGCGATTTCTAGTTCAATAAAACTGTTTATTATTTCACCAAGAAATTCCAATTGTCGTCTTAGTGTATTGAATTTGATACTCGCGACATCATTGCAAGAAGTTAGCACAAGTGTCCGAATAGCATGGTCGAATTTAGCTGTTGTTTGGAGGAGAATTCTAGCAACCGGCAGTTGTAAGCAGTTTCTTTTTTCGATTGCCGGAATATTACCTAAACAAATGGGCCACGGAATGCGCGCGATCTTTCCGTCCCTTTCCTTGTCCTTCCTCTCACATTATTTACAGAAACATTTACGAGCACAGCACTACCATGAACATGGGGAGACCAGTCATGGCCTTCAGAGCTTTCCCTGGCAGGGGGGGATACAAAAAAGGGGGAAAAATCGCACGCCGGCGTGTAGGTTGGCGCCCGATCTCACGTTCCACCGGGCGCGGGACACCGCCAACTCCGTAGACATAACATGCGCTTCGGTTGCGGCGCCAATGACTTGCAGTTGATCGGCCTGGAACATTCAGTCTGTGTTGGCACACCTGGAAGGCGATGCCATCGTAGGGGCCTCGGGAGGGCTGATTGATTGTTCGTGATTCCGGCGCGTCAACTACAGAGGTCATTAGTCCTGTAAGTGAAGTGCGTGTTTTTTCGTCGGGAGGTGGCGAGGATCTTTCTCCCTGGACGTCGAGATCCAGCGCCGACCTACCGTCGACTGGCGGGGTTTCCCCAACCAGGTATCTCCCACCAGCGGAGCACCACCCCAGCCGGGACAAGCTCTAAGCTCCCGACCGGTCTCCCGGCATGTGTGGTAGTGTAGGCATGTTAGTGTAAATAAGGGTGAGGATAGGGACAAGGAACCCCGACCCGACCAAAATCCGGATCCCGCCGGAACGCAGTTAGCCGTCGCGGCAACCTCCCCATACAATGCCTGGGTCTAGGGCCGCCCTGCCAACTCAGAGCTACTAGCTATCCGGGCTAGTACTGGAGTCAATATCGTCTGTATGACGACGCGCCACTCACATGCGACGGGACACCAAGTCCCACCTCTTTGCCCAGAGTATTGGGCCACTTGCCACGACGAAGCCAAGAGCCCAACTGGGGGCCACCCGAACGAAGGTCCGGGCGGCTCGGGGCCCGCATCCCGTCTACCCACTGCCTGCAAGATCGCGCGCTGTCCGTGGCCCGTTTGTTAGGGTGCTGGGAGGGCGTTTGGCCACCACCTTCTATAGTTTACAACTCTTAGTAACTCTAGGAGGTGTGGTGGTTTGGCGCGGTCGTGGTCGTGTTGGCCGCCGCGCAAAACAGCTGGCGCGGCGCGGCGCGCGCGGGCAGGTGAGAGCCACACCCTCCGCGGGCGCTGACTCAACGCGCAGCCGCTTTGCGTCAGCCCGAGCCGGCGCAGGCGGAGGACGGGACGGGACGCGGCGGCCGAGGACTCCCGGTGCCGGCCTCCGCGCCACACCCCCTCGGCGCCTCGCGGCCCGCCTGACGCAATTCGCCCATCCGTTGCGAGACACGGCGCGCCCCCACCGCCGGGGGAACCTGCCTTAAGCGGCCACCGATGCTGCCGGCGAAAATTGGCCGTTCATGCGGGTGGCCGCTTAATAAACGTCATGAGATTACACTGCGAACTTTGCCCCTCAAGGACACTCATATCCCATCTTCGCGATGGAATATGTCACGGCATTTCGCGTCTTTCTCGGTCTTGCCGGTAGAAGTCCCATGATAGCAAGCACTGCTTTATACGGTCGCGATCATGAGAAATCTAGCGGAACGACTGAGAAAGATGCGAAATACCGTGACATATTCCATCGCGTAGATAGGATTTGAGTGGCCTTGAGGGGCAGAATTAGAAAAATCTCAGTATATTGATGAGTGATTCCGGGCGCGTCAACTGCCAAGGTCATTAGCTCCGTAAATGTAGTGAATGTTTTATCGTTTGAGGGGCCGGTGTTCTTCCCCCGAGGGATGGCGAGATCCGGGACCGGCCTGTCCGATGACTTGGGGTTTTCCCCAACTAGGTATTTCCCACCAGCGGGGCACCGCCTCTGCCGGGACAAGCTCCGAGATGAGGTTACTGGAAACGTTAATCAAATATAATTGTACTAATTGTTACGGAATGAAGTGAATACCTGCCGGCAAAAACGTAACCCTCAAAATGTAATTTAGCGACACACGACTTTACTCCTCCATTATTACAATGTTTATGCGCCTGTGCGACTCGTGGCGAAATTAAAAAAGAAAAAAGGAGTATAATTTTCATGTTGGCCAAAATAATTTCCTATATGCCTCACTCAGACCAAATACGACCTTAGTGCGTGGAAACTCAGCAGTCCTGAAAAGTGATGGTTACAACATTTTTGCCGACAGGTATACAAGTATGTTCTCCGTAACATATTATTTACCACA
This sequence comes from Acheta domesticus, assembly GCA_031308135.1. Lineage (NCBI taxonomy): Eukaryota > Metazoa > Arthropoda > Insecta > Orthoptera > Gryllidae > Acheta > Acheta domesticus. Next base: position 38,982,571 of record JAHLJT010003656.1, on the reverse strand, counting down.
AATGACAAAATTGAAACAAGGTATTTAGGACATTGTCTCGGCTAATATCAAAATACACCCTTCACTTGACACTCATTCTCTTGGTCGAAAAACTCACTTTCCGTCCTTTCTGAATCCAACAAACACGTCTTGAAAATGCCATTCACATCATGTAGAATGTTTATGGCAGGGCCGTCTCACGAAGGAGGCAGCGAATGGCCTTCAGATCGGATTCGCGCGAGAGACGTGCTCCGGGTGTCCTTCAGAGATTCCCCACAGGAAGGAAGCACGGGTTTGCAGACCATAGCAAGCGTTTGTTTGTTTATTTAAAGTCGCATCGACAGCTGGGTCATTAGCGACTCAGAAAAAAATACATTATAACAGTAATTCATGCATGATTAATTGAGGTTTACAGTGTACAGGAATTTACAATAATTGTTTACAGGATTACAAAAAAGGAAAGAGTAGTAACAATAATACTTAATGAGATATGCAAACAAAAATACATGAGCGAAACAAAGTTAAAACACTTGATAAACTATTAGTTACATATGCGACATTAGTTGCATACATTCGTATATCAACAAGCACTAAGAGGAAGGCAGTTTGCCAAAGATATCCTACTAGAGAGAAAGTTATATAGTGTGGGATAAACCACACTTCTTTGAAGTATTATTCAGATGAACCATTTTGTGTTTTACAGCTTCAGTATAAAGACACGGTTAAACAGATTGCGTACAGGATGATAACATGCACTTGGAAAGAGAACAAGTATGTATCATGTCGAAAATCTTGAAGCATAGGAAGCGTTGTTTCGTTAAGAGATATTAAAATCACCTGTTTTCCCTTGCAAAGGAAATTAGGTTGTCCTTGCGAGGTAAACTGTGAATGTCACTGTCCGAAATAATCTGAGAATGACACGTCGCAATAAGATATTAACCGACAGTAATCTCCACCACTTTTTCGCTTATATTATAACAACACTCAAAATTTCTTGGGGTACCCTCTTATTAAAGGTCAGTTTACGAAATGTGCGTAGCCGATGGCCGCTTAGTCGGGTAGCCGCTGAAATGAGGGGATATTAGCACGCGTGTTAAGGGAAAAATCAGTCGATTTTAGGTGAAAGTTGCCGTTAATGGAGATAACTGCTTAATCGAGGAGACCATGAGAGTCGTTACGCTTGGGTTTCTATTTTTTGGCGCGTGGGAGCTTGTCCTCACTGGATGGAATAACTCACGGTATTTCGCTTCGTTCTCGGACGTGTCGCTAGGAGACGCGTGGTCGCCAGCACTGCTCGATAGAGTGGCGATTCTTCGACTCCTAGCGGCACCACCAAGAACGACGCGAAATACCGTGAGATATTCCATCGAGAAGACAAGCCCCCACCCGCCAAGAAATAAAAGCCCAAGCATAAATGCCTGTTTCACTGTACTTGTTCTTCACTGTGTTTCACTGCGCTACGCCTAGTTTAAAAGTCCAATACTGACGGTGGCCTTCTTTTGTCAGCTGCTTTGTTGAAGAGTTCCCACGAGAGAGTTTGCTGAGCGTTGGCTCGTACATGAACTGTCGTCGGGTAAACAGATATCTCATTTGAATTCTACATTCAGCGACACGTTTAAAAGTAAGAGATTGCGGACATAGAGCCTTGCACGTGATAGCGCAAGACACTACGGTAGTACACGCGGTGCCTCATTTAAAATGCAAACATGGTGGACAAAGTGGCCTGCACGTTGGCAGCTGCACAGTGGTAGTACACGCAGCGCCTCATCTGTAATACGAATATGGTGGACCTAGTTGCCTGCGCTAGGCAGCTGAACTGGTAGTACACCAGTGCAGCTGCATTGAGAATGCAGTTATGGCGAACTGCTCTGATCAGTCTTTCCCGTGGCTTTCCCGCATCAACTCCAGTTGGTGCAGAAACAGCAGAATCTCAGACAAAGATGGCGGATTGTGAGCGTTCTCTTTTCACTTTCATCCTTCTCCGTGCGGAGTCTAATACCATATCTCCGATGATCTATAGGGATGTCCAAGTTGTCAGGTCTCAAGAGCCACAACTAAACCCTTTAATAAGATCGCGAGCCATTTTCATTACTCGGGCGCTCCACCCCTGACTTCCCCGTATTGTTGATCTCGGCAGTTCGCCCGGCTGCTCTGAAACGGGGACAGGGAGGGAGAGAATGGAATCACGCATACCTTACCGTGCGTAACGCATTGGGATCATTTTGAATTCCTGAATTTACTCGAAAAAATCCCCAAATTTAAACTTAAACGAAATGTTTACATTAAGGAGGTCTTGAAAAATGCCCGATTCACCTAAGTTAATGTTCTTTTAACTTCAATTTCAGAGGACCCAATTTCGAAACAAGAAGAAAGACAAAGAAAGTTGAATGTTTCCTCGTTCATCCTCAAATAATTCTCAATTTGGAAGTTCTTTAATAAAATAATGCTTCACAATGTGCGACCCATGGCCTCACCGTGGATGAATACCATGGCAGTGTTCTATGGCCTCGCCCTCCAACATTTCCTCCTTACCTTTTACTACTTCTGCATTAAACATAGATTAGTTAAGCATAAAGTACTACAAACACAACTATTTGAGCGTCATCCATTTTGAATCGCGAGCAAAACTTCATCAAACATTGGACGAAATACGTTCAACAAATTTCTTTGTCAAAGTTTCCTTCGCCAAAGTTCAAAGAACTTCCACAAAGTTTCTCACCAAAGATAATTGTCCAGTATCTTTTACAGTGTAATATCGGCCTGTCCTTGTCCACTAAACAGGTACGAACAGCGGGGGAGGGGAAGGTCCTTCTTTTTTGTTACAAAGGCTCTTGACTTTCAAAGGCGGAAGGACAGTCTACCTTCATCTGTACCGCTGTTGAACCTGGGTGGTGTATGACCAGCATGCGGCGGCATCACGTGACTGCCGCGGAGGGTGACCGAGGGCTGGAATGCGTTGCGTTTATTTATTTGGTAAAAAAAACAGTAAAAACTGTATATGGCGTTTCCTGTCATTCAGAGAAAGACAGACGGCGCTCGCTGTTAAGCAGAGGGTCGTGCGTCTTGGCGATGAATCTCTATAAATGCTTTGTACTTCACACCATGCTATTCTTGTACATAAATTGTAAATAAATGCACAAATGTTGTAATATCCTGTCGTCTTATTTCATCCGACGCTACAGCACAATGTTCTCGCCCGACATGGATGCAAGCGGCTTTGCCTTTTGACTAATAATCTTTCGCGGGCCTCTGTGAATGTCACCGCGGGCCGCCTGTTGGATAATCCTGAACGATACGCCAGTTGGATAATACGAACTCCCATATTTCTGGGAATACGCAGATGCCAGTCCGCAACTTTTGGAGGTAATGGCATCGAAGGAAAAGTGTTATATACCCGTTTTACAATACCGGAGGGTATATGCCAATTCCTGGCCTCTGGATGCGGATACTATCCAGAAACCTAACTATCCCAGAGATACCTACGCAGTCTGTCAGCAGTGCCCACAAGCGCGGTGTTTCGCAGTAGGTACATTATATCAGGGGTGTCCACGTTGCACGGCCTCAAGAGCCACATCTAAAACCTTTAATACGGTTGGGGGCCGTATTTTCATTACTCGGGCAATCCACTTACCTGTCTTCCCAGTATTGTTGATCTCGGCAGTTTGCCCGGCTGCTCTGGAACGGTGTGTGTGTGTGTGTGTGTGTGTGTGTGTATGTGTGTGTGTGTGTGTGTGTGTGTGTGTGGGAGGGGGGAGAATGGAATCATGCGTGATGTCAGGCCTTACCAAGAATAATGCAGTGAAACACACTGGGATGATTTTGAATTTCTGAATTTCCTAGAAAAATCCTTAAATCTAAACATAACCTATTAAGATCCTAGCAGGGCGCGTGCGCTAGGAGCACAATGATCTCGCGTGACGAGGATGCAAGGGCTTTTCACGTTTGACTAATAACCTTCGTGGGCCACAATAAAGGGCACCGCGGGTCACCAATCCTTTCTAGATACGCATTAAAACATAAGGGCATTAGATGTTTTTTATCAGGCGTAAAAGGACGGCCCCCTAGAGCCGAGTGTCTCAAAACAAACTTATCTGCCTGGGGTGCCCTTATGAGCACGCTGTACGGATCTGTAGATTGTAACAGTACATCGATCCCCATCATATCAAACGTGTATACGTGATATGAGCCGGTGGAAGAGCCGCCCTTTGCCACTACCGCCACCGGCGCCTTCACCCGAGCCCGCGCCGCACCGGCGCCCGCGCCCACTCTAGAGATTCCTTTGTTGTCGTCCTAAGACCTTTCACTACTTTCAAAAGGGTAGCGCCCATCGACGGATTGGGCCTCTTAGTGCAGCCGTTTCCGGACGTTGGAGATTTGCGCTTCCCAGAAATACTTTAAGAGAAACTTATTCCTGGAATTCTCACACCCCCAAATGTTATTTCCAACGGACATGTGCCGATATTTCTATTGGCCAAAGCGAGGTCTCACTCCCACATCTTTCGTTTAAAACAACGAATCAGAGAATAACCTCACAGGTGGATGGTGGGAGACAGAAGTTTGGTGGTGAGTGTAGCTGTAGGCAAATTCAGATTCCGAGATTATACTGACGAGTTAACGTCAAACGGCCTCTCCGGCTCTTGAAGGTGATCGCGGCCTCTGCCGCGTATCGCGAAGTGCTAGACTTGCGCTTGATCTCATCATCTCATGTAATGGAGCAAGCAGTAATGTTACGCTCTCCACACTTCGAGTCTGTCTGAGTCGTATGGTGACGGATGGTTGCGTGGATGCCACTCACCAGCATTGCCCGAGCTTAGCAGATTCGCCTAACAATCTGTCGGCGGTCCACATCCGCCCACGTCAACGTGGCTGACGTATCCCTGGCGTCGGCGCACCCCGCGCTGCCGCCGCCGTCGCCGCCGCCGCCGCACCGCCGCAGCCTTTGTGCGGCCACCAACTTTGTGGGCAAGGGCGAGAGGGTCGCTCGTTTACCTGCCATCTAAGGATCATCTCAAAAGGGGTGTGATGAACTCTAGCGTCAGCAATACGCACTGTTTGTAGTTGTTGTTTTTTACTGCGAGGGGGGCCGCGCGTTGGCCGTGTAACTTAAATTGTAATTATAATGTTACCAGCAGAATGAATAATGTGTTCTTGGCAATGCATGTTAGCAAGACCTATTCTTTCCCGCATCCCGCGAAGTTAGAAGAACAGGACTAAATTAGTTAATAATCTTCCTCCATGAATGCTTGGGTGGGGGATTATTACATTTGGGGCCCAACGTGGGGCCCGAACCCACGACCCTGAGATTAAGAGTCTCATGCTCTACCGACTGCTCTGCTAACGACATGCTCTACCGATTATTACAAGATAGTTCAAACTTTCACCTTAAAATATTGCAATTAGAATTTTATATTGTTTTCCATAACATCCTCAAAGGTGTCAGAATGTGCATTTCAAAAGGTTGAGAAATATTTTATTAAATTCTCTTTTTAAAATGACACAATGGTGAAATGATAATTCAGGCAGGAAATGACTCCATTTCCTGAGTCTTTCCAGCTCTACCTGGAGATCACAACCTTTCTTCCCACGCACCCTAGCGTCTCGCAAAGGTCTCGCGACAAAAGTTTGAGGAACAATGCTGCCCCTTTTCGGAGCCCACCCGCATTTATAGCCTCGCTGTGACCGCGTCGGTACCCCCACCCCCCGGGTGCGACTGCCCCTCCGGACCTACACCTGGGGTTTCGCCCCCGCTTCTTCCGGCCCTTTCGTGATGCATTCAACCCGTGTTCACTGCAAGTGTCCACGATACCTGCTGTGCACCACAGTGCCGCTGTTTCAGTAGCGGACGCTTCACAACCTTGCTACAGGCACTGATTAAGCGATTGTATCGTCCTGTTGTTTGCACAGTCGTCACTTGCGGCCTTCGCTCGTATTATCAATTTTGTTTTGAACGGCCTTAGTTCTTAGACACTGTCCTCGGGTTGCTATGACCGGGCCTTCGGTCTGTTCCCGGAGGGATCCATCCTGCCATCAGCCTCACACGAGAGAGACGTCCACCTCACCTTCGATGCAAACCGTTCTCGGAGGTGGATGCCGGACTAACAGAGTCCGAATCACTTCTGTTTCCTTCCCCTGCCTCCAGATCGGGGGTGTCCTCCTTACGTACTTCAAAGAGCTTCATCTCCCTTAATTTTCAATGAACTGCGTCAGTGCTTTCTTCTCTGTTTGAACCATCTCTTTAATCTGCTCAAGTCCGCGGCCCTGTGGGAAAGACAGAGTCCATCACTGCAGGATAACACGACATTTGCCTTCTGGTTTGTTTGGCTACCCACATAATCCAGCTTTCAGTCTGTTGTTGTTATTGTTATTATTATTATTATTATTATTATTATTATTATTATTATTATTATTATTATTACACTACACCACGGCTCAAGAGGTTATGAGCCGGCTGAAAATAAAATCTACTCCAGGTTACAACCAGCTACGTAAGGAGCAGATCTAGGGACTGTCGGTGCCTCTACAATACTTTGCGCAAAATGTGAGCTGTTCCGAATAAAGCAATTTCTTGCACTTCCCAGTCTTGAATTACCTGGGAGTTTAGACAATTTCTTACTCAAATTTTGCGGAACAAATCCCAGAGCTTCGATAACTATCGGTGCGACCTGTGCTTTTACGCCCCACGTTCGGCTGATCTCGATTTCCAAACTTGTATTTAAGACATTTCTCTGCCTCCTTGGTAACGACATTTTGATCGAAAGCTATAGCAACATCGAGAAGAAGACACGATTTTTTCCTCCAAATCCCGGATAACTATATCCGGTTTGTTTGCCGCTATCGTGCCATCAGTTTGGATTTGTTGGTCATAAAATATTGTACACAATTCAATAGACGTCACCGGTTATGGTGACTGTTCCTATCATTTGGAGCCTGTGTTTGGAGCTACGAGGGCGGTACAGATCTGCCAGTAGAGGTAGCTACACACCCTGTCGTGTCTTTTCAAGTATTCGGTCTTTGCTAGGATTGGACGAGCAGAGACAATATGATTATTATTATTATTATTATTATTATTATTATTATTATTATTATACCATGTAAAAACAATATCAAATGTTTATCGATGGCGTTAATGTGTCCCGGCCTAATTAAAGGTTTACTCTTTGAGAATTGAGTTCTCCATGCAGCCCCACTCAGCATGAATGTTTATCGTGCATTGCTAGTGGCCAGCCGTCGGACAAGTAAGAAGATAAAGGGTACGAAGCCAAAGGGTACATGAAGTGGAAAGAAGATAGTGTGGAAATATTCGTTGCAAATAAGACATTAAGGGGAGAGGGTCCAATTATTGGTTTTTGTTTTTCTGGCTAAATAAATAATTCAAACCTTGCTCTTTTCAAATATATTCACATTTTTCTATTAGGACTCCCGGAAGTGCCTATATTTCTTATTTAAATGTGCGCATTAGCCATCCTCCTTTTTTGACACTGCGTACAAGTACGGCTATGTTTTCGCAATTTTGAACGCATGTTGGGTTATTAATGAGTTATTGAAACATGATCTTGTTCATACGTTGGTAGCATTGGTATTTTCCGCTGAAGAAGATGATCCATAATATGGAGCAGGATTGTTCTAGTAAAGAAGTGGCAAGTATGGACTTTTACTTTCCCGTATACGTACGTATACACAGAGTGATATACGTAGTATAGGGAAAATTATGTAATGCTGCGCGAAAAAATGGACAATTTTCGGCAGGAAAAAATTAATTGCCGGGCCGTGAAAACGAAAAAGTGGATGAAACCAGTTGCTAAATTAAGAAAAAATTCCTCTAAGACGTGGTGTAGCCAGAAATCCTGTTTTCTAGTTCCTTGATACCGAAAAACCAATTGAAAGGAAAACATCCGTCTGTCCGTCTGTGAACACTACTAGCGTCTACACCATACGTACGATTTCTTCCAAAATGGATATTCCCCGGTCGATCTGATTCTAGTCGAAGCTTTGAGATTTTCAAAAAGATTCTTCAAAATTTGGGGGTACTTTATATGAAGATCCCCGGGGATTTTCAAAATTTTCTCAAAAACGGCTCCAAATTTTTTCTTTAAATTTCTTGTATGCATTGAGTAAAATACACTTATTAACACGGCATAGGTCTGATTTTCACGGATAACTCTGAATTTTCGAAAATTGTGAAAGTTTGAATTTTTTTCGGCATCTTTCTCCAACTACAAAATTGAAGATAGAGATTTTTTCTTCATATAAAATTTGTTCTGCATATTGAGTTCTTTCATAAATGTCATGTAAATGTTTTTCAAAATTTTAGTAGTTTTCGTGCAATATGTGCAATTTTAAAAAAATTGCAAAAACAAAATTTTCTCATTAAACTTTAGCGGCTCCAAATTTTTTCTTTAAACTTTAGGTAGGTGTAGTGGTAAATGTACCCTATGAGATGACATAAAAGCCGTATTGCTCTATCTGTTGGTTTTTTCAAAAATTACAAAAATGTAAATTTTTTCTCATGTTTCTCACGTCGATAATATTTACATTATCAGCTATTTTTTCATATTATTATATTAACGAGTACATGTGCTTTAAATAATGTCAAGTAAAGTTTCTCGAAAACCCAACCGTTTTCTATGAAAAGTAGCTCGAAATTCAGCATTTTCAGAAACGCTCAAACGCCATTTTCGCATATATGGCTGCAAATTTTTTCTTGAAACTTTTGTAAAGGATAGTGCTAATTACACTCTTTAGTATAGCGTAAAGTTATTGTGAGTTTTTTTTGTTTTTTCAAAAGTTACATAATTATAATTTTTTTGAAAGATCTCTCACATCTTTAATATGCACATTACGAGCAATTTGTAAATATTATTATATTTGTGAGTGTAAGTGCTTCAAATAACTTCAAATAAACTATTTCGAAAACTCAAAAATTTTCTGTGAAAATGAGCTTCAAATTTCGCATTTTTAGTAGCGCTAAAACGCAATTTTTTTTAAAACGGCACATAATTTTTAAAAGAAAATTGCCATTTATGACTAGGTTTTTGTGTTCTTTAATATTCTAAAATTAATGTTTCCGTTCTACCAATAGGAAACCGAAAAATTAAGAAAATGACAAAAAACTGTACTTTTGGCGGTGATAGATGACAGCTGGCAAGAAAGAGTTTGTGACAATTCCGAATAGCTAGTGAAGACCCAAGGAAAATAGAAAACTAATACGGGAAAGTCTGTACCATTCTGTAGCACCACTGGTTTTCAAATGGCGTTTGCCGAAATTATACTTATTTCGTAATTAATGTACCTTTTCTCAGATATTATTGTTCATAGTTTATTACATTTTACAGGATACATTATTTTTAATATTGGCAATAAGTTGACATTTTTATATAAAAATTCTTCAATAAAAAAATTAAAATGTTTGCCCCAAAATGCTGAAAAATAGTGCAAAAGTTATTATTCAAAAACAAATACTCATTCTTTTTTAAACTACTCGAAAAATGTGAAAATAATTATAATAAAGGCTGTATCATTTAGTGTGCGAAATATCAACATTTTCTAGTTACCTATTTTCTAGAAAAGGTACATCAGTTGGAACAAATTTAACCCAAGGGATATATATGTTACCCTCTCCGCTTAAAAGAAAATAAATAATTAGGGTTCATATTATACTGATAACAATTTTTCGGACTTCAATATTTGAATTATTTCTCATCCCATCAAATGATTTAAAAAAGTGTGTTAATTTGTAATTTTATATACCTTCAGTTTCCTTTTGTCCCTGGATATATTCTGGATATCCTTCATGTAATAATAATTGTATGTAATCTTCACTACGTTATGTTTTACCGTCGATGACTGAATTCCCTTTAATAGAAATTTAAATATCAAAAGTAGATCACTGTATCGTTTTTGTCTGTATATCAGAATCTGTGTATCATTTTATTTATATGTGTCATATCTTTAAATTCAAACTACTTAGTGAAGTGAACCAAAATAGTGTTTAGTAACCTTGATATGGATAAACGGACTGCTCCGATGAGTAGAGAAAAGACACCAAGTTTATCGCGTCCTACTTTTGAAAGTTCAAGATGGTGGCCACGACGCAGTGATCTGCTGCTTCGTCTTGAAACTGATACTGTGTGAGATGCGCATACTCTTTTGGGGGGCACATTTTTTCTTATTTGGCCCCCTTCTCAAAGACCCAGAAATGTGTGTGAAGTCTTAAATATAATATTTTAAGTATCTTTTTTAAAATAATTGAAAACAATTAAGTGTCTATAAATTATTATATTACTGACAGTAATGAACAAGTCAATACTGATAGAAATGTTGCGGGCTAGAGTTAAACAATTTTTTTTCACGAGTAAATAAGAATTTAACATTTTAATTTTTTATTCATTACGAATAAAATCTTTTTAATTGTCCCAAAGGCACAAAAATAAAACGTTGGCATAGTGGAGATAAAATGTTCTTAATGCATAAAATAAGCAATCGTCTCCCATATTTTTAACGTTAAATAAATAAATAAAAATGGGAATATAATGAAGTAGTTTTATATCCATGTAGGTACCCTATATTTGAGAGAGAAACATTTTCGACATCGTGGATTGTAGAGCGCAACTCTGTTAACAAATATTCAACTTTCTTTTTTAATTATTGCAATAAGGTCAACAACACCGTTTCACGATTTCCCTGAATTAGAAATACATTTATGAAGTTGGGTAGATGAACGAATTTGAGCTGAGCTAAAGACGAAAGTCTGTTTCTGTTATATGATTTAATTTGATTCATTTGTGATTACGACGGCGTGAACTGCTAAGGTAATTAGTCCCGTATAAGTAGTGCATGTTTCTTTATCGCGGGAGGTGATAGTAGTGATCTTCCCGCGCTAGATGGCGAGATCAGGCGCCGAGCGACACGTCGGCTTGCGGGATTTTCCCCAACCAGGCCTCTCCCGCCATCGGGGCATCGCCCCAACAAGGACGAGCTCTAGGTAAGTCCCCGATTGGTCTCCCGTCGTCTGTGGCGGTGTAGTGTATATAATTGTGAATGAGGATAGGACAAGGAAGAAGAAGGAATGATCGCACACGGCCCTGTAGGCCGTTTGTTAGGGTAGTGTTCCGATATTCGCCTGGTGTTGATCGGAGAAACCACGGAAAACTACCGATCAGAGCAGCCGACCGCAAGAATTCTCCTCTAGGCAGCGACTGAGTTCTACCTATAGCTGTTGTCGAAAATCCTGCCACCGTCGACAGTGGAACCCTGGGAGGGGACCTTCAGAGTAGTGGCATTGCAGTGACATCTATTGACGCCCAGAGCCACGCGCAGCATTACATACTTCCCTACACTACGTATAGTACTGCGTGTATACGTACGTATACGGGAAAGTAAAAATGTACTTTGGGCGGCGATGGATGGCAGCTGGCAAGAGTATGTGGCAAATCCGAATAGCTAGCCGAGACCAAAGGAAATAGAAAACTAATACGGGAAATTATGTGCCATTCTGTTGCACCACTAGTTGTAAATGTAATTTCGTATTATGTAATATTGTTTTACAATTAGTGCATTTTAATATTACATAGTATATCCATTTTACGTATTTATTACATATTCTTACTCTTTTCATTATGTATATATTGACGTTTCATATTACATATTGTTCCGGTCTCTATTAATGATACTTCGCCGGACAGCCAAGTACCAAATGTCTCCGGCCGCGGAAACCTACGAAACCACCTATGGTATTCTTAATGGCCCTCTTCAGCTCCACAATTCAATCAATCTTTCGACGCTCAGCTTTCTTGTCATTCTATGTATGTCTTGTTAACCACTTAGCATAAAAGCCAGAGTATACTCGTGTTGTTTTTCAAGGTGTGGTAAACTAAGTTAAAGTCCGAATATACTCGGTCACCACAGCTAATTCTACAAGAGCCCGCTAGAGAATATGCAAATGCAATATCTAATGTTATTGAGGTAATTTCGTGGACTAATTTTGACCGGAACGTCAGCTGGACTCGAGACTGGCAGACTGTGAAAGATACAGTGTCCTAGTGAAGTAAAAGTATTTTATCAGTAGACATCGGATGTTTAGGCACTAAAAAATCGCCTTTTAGACGCCTAAAAAGGCACTGAAAATGTCAAGAATAAGGAGAAAAAAGGCACAGTCATAAATTACATTCACAATAAAATTTAAAAAAATTATTTGTAAAACTCCATACATATTTACAACTCTTCTGCATTTTATTGTTAATAGTTTCGACTGCAATATATTACCAGTAACTTTTCAAGTATCGCAATTTCAAATCTGCAATGATTGGGAGACAAATCAGTTTGAATACAGAGAAGCATTTCTAAAATATATGCCAGACACCAGAAAGATTTTAGAAGTCCAAAATTAGCAACACTGAACCTTCTCGGAATTTACATTTATTTCCACTTAAAAGGTGCCCTCGGTGTATTGTCCATCGACCATTTTCTCAGAACATGGCTGGTATTTATGAAATAGGGAAATGGAGAAAAATATGTTGGCATACTTTCAGGAATTCTCTCGTATTTCAAAATACAAAAACGTGGATTGAAGGTTTCGTAATGAATGGTCAAGTTGGACCATGGCAGATTTTCTGATATCTTAGTTTTGTATATAAAAATAATACATAAAAAGCAAAAACGTACAATAATTCTAAAGAAAAGGCATTTATGCTAAAATAAGCAAAAATAAGCATTATAAAACTTGGTCATATGTCATCATTTGTCATGATTCGTGCACATATATTATCAGCCTTTAAATAAGTTCGGTAGAAAAAAAATAGCCATTTCCCTAAACATCCGATGTCTATTGATCAGTATCGTGCGGGATGTGCAGTCGAGTACGACGCTCAAAGGGGAAGAAAGCGTAAATCGAGATATACGTACGAGGATTGTGACGTCGCTCTTTGTGTATTTTTGGATTTTTATTTCTTGCCGCGTGAGGGCGTGTCTTCACGACGGAATATCCCACGGCATTTCGCGTCTTTCTCGGTCGTGCCGATAGATGTCGTATCATCGCCAGTACTGCTCGATACAAACGCGACCATGCGACATCGAGCTGCACGTCCGAGAAAGATGCGAAATGACGTGAAATAGTCCATCGTGAAGATACGCCTTCACGTGCCAAGAAATAAAAACCCAAGTATAGTACCACGTTTCGAAACACACCACACCGCTACGAATATTTGAAGGTGGTAGTCGAAACTAGAAGCACATTGTACTACATTGTATTAAAAATAAATACCCTTGCAAGTTATTTAAGTAACAAAATATTATTTCCTAACATATTCCCTATTCCCAGGTACAATGCCTGATTATGTACATGAACGAGTATACTGGGGCTTTTTAAATCCACATTATTTAAAGCTTCATTGTTGTGCCTTAAAGTGTGTAATTTTAAAAATCATTGTTTGTTGATATCAGTATTTGAGCTAAAAATATAATATCAATAATAAAAAAATGGAAATTTTGTACCGGCTTTCGTTTCGTAATTGGTAAGATAAGGGGTTAACGGAGTTAAATATAAGGACAATCTCCGAAAACGTCAGTCAGACTACTCGGTGTCTTCCCCGCCTGTTGATCCCGGCAGCCTCTGACCTCCATTGCCTCTGGGCGCTGTTTTCCAGCGATTGAATGGAGTCGGCGCCTAAGAGCCCCGTAGATAAATGTTCTAAAAGTCATTGCCTCTGAGTGTTTTGTGTAATCCCCTAGTAAAAGCCTTTCACGTACGAAATAATCATTATGACATCGAAGAAGGTAAGATAATGCCTCTGTTCGAATTATTATTATTATTATTATTATTATTATTATTATTATTATACATTGTTTTTCTCGGTATTCGTCGGATATATATTTGACTTTGTGTCGTGTTAGTAACCAAGACTCAGGCCAATTCATGTTTCGTCGTAATTTAGGAATTTTCGCACAATCCTGCATGTGTTTAAGATTATTGACTTTTGCATCATTTTAAAAGTATATTTTGATTTTTGAATAAGTTCCAGATTTTTATGGATGTTATTTGGTACAACTCCTGTGCATGAAATGACCAGAGGAATAATATGGACTTTTTGGAGATGCCATAGTGCCTTGACTTCTGCTGCTAGTTCTGTGTACTTCGTTATTTTCTCTGCGTGTACTGTTTGAAGATTTGCTGTTTGTGGAATAGTGATGAAAATCAGGTAGCCAATCTTTTGCCGTTTGTCTACGAAGGTTATGTCAGGTCTGTTGTGATGAATGTTTTTTTCTGTAATAATTTCTCTATCATACTGTTTCTGTAATAATTTCTCTGTACAACTTATAGTTTGAACTTTCAAGTACTGAATCGGGAACATATTTGTAATATGGACAGGTCATTTCTTGAAGTTTGGATTTCGCCGCAAGTTTCTGGTGGATAATATTTGCAACTTGATTGTGCCTATAGGTGTAATATGTATGGGCCGTTAATTTGCATCCTGATGTGATGTGCTGTATGCTCACTACTGTTATATGGCATTTTCTACATTTGTTATCTATTGCTTGTTTGAGGATATGTTTTCTGTAACTTTTAGTGTTGATCACTTGATCCTGTATGGCAATCATGAACCCTTCTGTTTCGCCAAATAGATCACCACATTTTAGCCAAGTGTTTGAGGCTTTTGAGTCTACATAAGGTTGCTTGAGATCATTTGCATGGCGTCCATAGAGTTCCTTTCTTGACCACATGTCTATTTTGTATTGAACTATTGCAGCGTGTAGTTCTGAAGTTGCCTGTTTCTCATAATAGAAGTTCCTTAATGAATGGATCTGTTTATAGCACAGATTCTTTAGATCTATTAGGCCTCATCCTCCCTCATTTCGTGAGAGTGTTACTCGTTCTATTGCGCTATTTGCATGGTGATGTCTGAAGTTTGTCAGAATTGTGCGAGTCAGTCTCTGGATGTCTTCCAGGTCTGTGTCGCTCCACGGTATGATTCCAAATGAGTATGTATATACTGATACTGCAAATGTATTGATTGCTTATTATTATTATTATTATTATTATTATTATTATTATAATTATTATTATACGAGTTTGTTATGGGACTTTTCCTTCAATAAAATTGATTTTTTCCACGAATCACAACAAATTATTGACTACATTTATTACATAATATTTTTGTATAAATTCTTCATCCTTTATCTACGAACCATCAGTTATCTAGCCCATTTTTGAAACTGTTAATAAAATCATTGACCTGCAGATAACAGGAGAGAATTTGGCAGAATGTCTATTTAGTGCAAACTTTTGCTTGGTTACAAAAAAGACGCCCAGAATTCATGTGAGTTCATTTTCAAACGAAAGTAAAAACAAAGAATGTGTTTACCTTGTACACCTTGGGTGTAAAATATTGGTTCATGAAGTGTTCTAGAAAGACGTCCCATTAATAAATTGATTGAAAAATAATTCTAAATTATGCACAATAGTTATTAGCACCATGGTATAAACTAATCACTAGAAACAAAACCATGGAATTTTTCTAGCTTTTTATCAATGATGGATTGCGAAAGATATTCTGAAATAAGTTTGAGAGAGCTTCAATAAATGATTTAATGAATGTTAAAGACTAATGTGATTGAAACAAATCAATCATATCTATCTAGAGTAAATTCTACCCCCCCCCTAAGTTATTCTCATTTTTAATCTTGCAACTCTGCTTGCAACGGTAATCGTGTGATTGCCAATACTTGGTTCAGATTTAAAGCATCTTTCGTTAGAGAACGTAAATTTCAAAGAACGAACCATACAGCACTAGATAGCCTTCTTCATTACTACAGCTTATTTATGAAAGTGGCGTATTATTGGCGCTATTTACGGTTTGTATTCTTTTGGTGTTACAGTTTTGAGGTGACCCTTATTTGGTTTAGAAATCTGTATTATTAGTGATTTTTTCCACAATTGAGGGAAATAATTTAATATAAAACAATACATATTGCTGTTAAGATGTTTATTGTACTTTTGGTACGTTGTTTTAATAATAGTGTTGGTTATTTTGTCTTAGTATTTTTTTTGTATCATGTATTGAATTTCTAAGAAAAAAAATCTTTCAGAAACCGTATAAATGGGTTCTGAAATTTGTGCTTTGATTTTATTAGTGAAATAAATATTATCCATAATGTTAGAATAATGCTATTCCTTATTTTGCAAAATGATTGTTCGTTTTACTTCCAGAAAGCACTGAGATAATAAATTCGAATTGTAGAAGTATCTTTATGTATTATTTTTATATCTTCAACTTTTCTAAATTATGTATCGGTTCTTCGCACGATTTGTAGATCTTAAGTAATATGAAAGATGATACTTTGGGATTTCTCGTTCGTAATTTCTCGGTATGTGAACATTTCCCTAAGACATTTCTACATAACATTTCTTCGTTTCAGTGTTATTTCGTCTATGTCTTCTAGAATAGTTGACACTGCACTATTATCGTGACGACCTTTGAGGGTCGTTGCTTTGCAGCTCCTCTAAGCAACGAGTCTCTCTACGTCAGAGCGTTGCGCGAATCGAGGTGACAGCGGCTTGGCTTCCATTATCAGGAGCCGCGGGAGGCTGGATTACTGCAAGGTTTGTGGAAGGCGTTTCTTGTCGCTTTTCCTGGTTTGAGCTCTTCCCAGCACAGAACGCAGTCACATCAATGAGACACAAAGTTGTTGGCTAAAAGGTGTTCGTTTTCATTCAAGAATTTAAAAAAAACAAACAATACTGCGATTTTTCTAACTTTGCCTCTCACGGCCTGTCTTCAAGATGAAATATGTCACGGTATTTAGCGTCTTTTTCAGTTTTGCCGCTAGTTATCGCATGATCGCGACAATCAGGTAGTGCTTGCGATCATGCGACTCTTAGCTGCACGAGCGAGAAAGACGCGAAATGCCTTGTGATATACCATCGTGGCCTTAAGGGATGGAGAGGCAAAATCAGAAAAAATCGCACTATAGGCGGTCATTGTTTGCAGCTCACTTGCAGAACGTTTCCACGTTTGCAAGATTTCAGTGATGCTTCCAAGGGGGAAGACAGATTCACAAAAACTACTAATTTCCTATAATAACGAAGTTGTTATTAATTTAGTATAGTAACGAAAGTCATTCAATGTCTCAATTGAAGACGTTACAAATAAGTGTCATTCAACAAATAATATACATTTTAAATTCAGAATAATGGAAAATTCTTTATTAGAAAACATCAAGTCAGCTAGACACTACCCTTGTTTTCAATCTCCATAGAAAAATCCTGGTTGCGCCAGTAGAAAAATACGAATTTATATTTGGCTGTGGGGTATTGGAATTTGGCTGTTGCAAAATTAACTCAGAAATTAAAAAGCACCCAAATTACACAATTAGACTTTGTTTCCGAGTTAATTTTTCTTTCTGAAGAAATATATTAATTTCTTTTGTAAATAATAAACAATTTAAATGTTTCTGAAGTGCTTATATGCTTTTGTGATGCAAAGTTTTGCATTGGAAGTATTTTTTTCAAACCAACTTTGAGTGCTTTCAGCGGCTTAGTCATACGGAATCCAAGGAGTTCATTAGACAAAATATGCTTAAAATTGTCATACGAGCTTATTTTTGAAGTTCCGACCTTTACTTCCTGGACATCTGTATATTGGAGCTGTAAGAGAACGATTTTGATGACTCTCCTATTCGGCTCCCAGTGAATTGTATTAAACAAGCGAGGTAGAAAAAAGGAGAAAAAATTAGGAGTGCAGGTCACTATAATTTGAATTGATTACCTTTTTCCTTTATTAAAAAAATCTACGGAATTTGCCTCGTTTGAAATGCGTGGCTTGAATGGAAACGGGAAGATGGCGTCATGCGCAACTTCACAAATTCGCGGGAAATGGAAAAGTTGATCTGGCTTAGAGAACTTCGTGTTGTGTAATCGTTAAAATGATTGTGACTATCAATTGTAATTATTAAAATTAATTAATGTACTTTCTTATATATTATAGTGATATCTACGGAAAACATGAAGTGGTATGGGAGTTCTGATTATTATTTGGAAATCATATTTCGTACATTTTGTTACGTACATTAAGGTAAGGTTGATAGCAGGATTTTCTGTTAAAGGCCAAAACATTATCCATGTATATATGTGTAAATATGTTTGTAAATATAAAACATAAAATATTGTAATAATCCCCACCCAAGCATTCATGGAGGAACGTTATTAACTAATTTAGTCCTGTTCTTCTAACTTCACGGGATGCGGGAAGGAGCAGGTCTTGCTAACATGCATTGCCAAGAAACACATTATTCATTCTGCTGGTAACATTATAATTAGAATTTAAGTTACACGGCCAACGCGTGGCCCGCCTCGCAATAAAAAAACAACTACAAACAGTGCGTATTGCTGACGCTAGAGTTCATCACACCCCTTTTGAAATGATCCTTAGATGGCAGGTAAATGAGCGTCCCTCTCGCCCTTGCCCGCAATGTTGTTGGCCGCATAAAGGCTGCGGCGGCGACGGCGGCGGCAGCGCGGGGTGCGCCGGCGCCAGGGATACGTCAGCCACGTTGACGTGGGCGGATGTGGACCGCCGACAGATTGTTAGGCGAATCTGCTAAGCTCGGGCAATGCTGGCGAGTGGCATCCACGCAACCAGCCGTCACCATACGACTCCGACAGACTCGAAGTGTGGAGAGCGTAACATTACTGCTTGCTCCATTACATGAGATGATGAGATCAAGCGCAAGTCTAGCACTTCGCGATACGCGGCAGAGGCCGCGATCACCTTCAAGAGCCGGAGAGGCCGTTTTGACGTTAACTCGTCAGTAAAATCTCGGAATCTGAATTTGCCGGCGGCTCTTCCACAGGCTCATATCACGTATACACGTTTGATATGATGGGGATCGATGTACTGTTACATTAGCAATCCCCTCCCTACAAGAAAATCCTGAGATGAATGAGAGATTTTCTTCAAAGAAACTAACAGTGCACGATTCCACGCTACGATGAACTTCACATCAGGCAACATACTAAATACATCGACACCAAGAAATTTACACTAAACAGAATCATATCCTCATAAACCATTTAGAAATGACAATAATTCTACACAAAAACAAGCTAATAAACAGATGTAATGGATTTATCTCTTAATTACAATATCGGTGCCAAATAGCACTAGCGAATCGGCAACTCCGCTGACTTAACACGAAGTACTACTAAGAACTAACAAAATTTCATACTAAATACGACGGTTACTCCGTTGCACACCTATATTACACCTAAATTTATCTACGCTTAACCGTAACGACACAGATAAGACCAAACAACAAAAACATGGCGTATCGCCGATGACAAATAAACAAAGGAGACAAGACTTTAAAACCTACACAAATGAAACTCCTTAGAAGAAATCATTAATATTGACTGAAACTAAGAACCTTATATCAACTTTGACAAAATCACTTCTCTGCGGGTAATAATAACAAACGAATGCGGGATATTATGACATACCATATTCTTTTCGTTAGGCCTAATACTCTGACAATAATTAATAAAGACATTACGATCGATGACTTCCTATCGACAATGCTCACAGGCAACATTTAATTTGTGATAACTCAATTTTTCAAGGTGAATGGAATAAGATAACTCTGCAACATTTCCTGGCGTTTGGTTTGTAACTTGGATTCAAAATCAAATTTTTTTATGGAGACGGCAGGTTGAATCAAATAGTTATAAATCTCTCCTCTATCTTCAATAAATCGGCTTCTGTCGGCCTCCACTACAATCTATAACTAGCCTCCCTCAGCTGCAAATAATCAACCAAGCCATCCTAGAACTATTCTAAAAATAATTTTCCACTATCACAACACCCTTCGCGAAGTCTTCTTTGACACTGAACTCTAGCAGGAATCAAACCCTAATCATCCAAGAAACTAAATCTACTTCTAAGCCGGGAGCATCGAACATAAAGATACCTCAATTTAACGATCATATAATAAGTTATTTCAGAGCTTCTTTCTTGCTAACTTCCACCACGCAAGATTTAACAATATAAAATTCTTTTGATTCTATTAAACGACTCTTCACTAGTTCGTCTGCTTCTAGTACAGCATATGCCTTTCTCTCAGTGCCTTTTTTAAAAGGTATTTAATTAAACATGTTTCATTCCTAATAATATAATATACAAACACTACATCTAAGTTTTGATAATTGGCTACGAGAGTTGAAGTGTTCAAATAGTTTCTCTAACTTATCTAGCCCTGTGGAGAGACCTGTGGTGTTACAATATATTCATGAATATGCAGTATTTTCTGTCATAACTTTTATACAGCACTTCCTTTTGTGGATGTAATCGTACGGGTTCAGCTGGTTGTATTCTATCCTCATTAAAAATAAGAATTGATTCAAAATGTCAACAAAAAATATAGAAAAGCAGATGAGAATATGTAATACATGTGAATTAATTTATCAAACGAATGTAAACTGACGCCACAAACTGAATTTCAAAGATAGTATTTATGTTTACTATCATCATGCTTTTAATTGAATTCCAAAAGGCTAAATTTTAAACAAAGAATTGTGCATTTAAATAATATTTCTTCAAAAGGAAATTTTGATATGTACTTTTCTTACGTTCTCGCCGTGTAAGTACATTGATTTAATGCGAATATTCTCCAGTTTGCGGAATGACAAAAATACTAGAGAATACTACAGCTCCAGCACAAGTTAGTCAACTTTCCTGAAATGAATGCGAATTATTTCTACGTATTACTCACACATCTCTCCAATTTCGTTTGGCAAAATCAGTCACATGACTGAACAGTCTAGTATAAATTAGCAAATAAGTAATCGTAATTCTAGCTTATTGTAGTACATGCATTTAAGTAGAAAAAGAAATCCCCTCAGTTAATATAATGAAATAAAATGTTATAAATAATGGGTAACTGAAATCTCTCCTCAATTTAATGTAATAAACTAGTGGTGCTGAAACAGCACGTACTTTGTCACAAAGTTACGTGAAAAGTACACAAATTTGCGAACATTTGTACATGACCTTATTTCAAAATCTATTTTTAAGAAACACATTTCATTAAGGAGAAAATCTCTATCTTTAATATTTTAATTGTAGGACGACTCCAAACACTTTTTGAACGTAGGCGATTCTCGAAAAATCAGGGTTTTTAACGAACATGACACCTACACCGTTCTCTTAAATGTCCTTCACACTATCCAGCAACAAAAGTTAATAAAACACGATGGAGCCATTTTTTTTAAAAAAAATAGGTAAATGTCCCAGGGCTTCATGTAACGTACCCCCGAAAATTAAGATATCGACTTCAAATTCAAGGAACCGCGAAATCAGCCAGATCGATTGGGGAATATCAATTTTGGAGAAAATCGGCCGAACGGTTTAGCCACTTGCGTTGTTCACAGACGGACAGACGGACGGACAGGCAGGCGAACGTTTTGCCGTCAATCGATTTTTCGGTATCAAGGACCCACAAAACATAGATCCTCTACACCATATGTTAGAGGATTCTTTTTCTAAATTTAGCCACTGAATTTGATCCACTTTTTCGTTACCAGGACCCAGAATTAAGAGTTTTTCTGGCGAAAATGTGCATTTTTTCGCGGTTTTTCACTATAGTCGAAACTGTACTAGCTGGTACTCCATATTTCTGTGCCAGTAGATTTTGCAAACCACTGTCCACAACTTTGATCAACTTCGATTTCTCTGCAACATAAAGGGATTCTCGTTTGCAACATTCTCTTTCTGCAACATAAAGGGAACTCATGCTGAACTGACGAACTAATGTTGTAGAGTAGGGCTTTTAGACGAAGAGACACGCTATTGACCTTCACATCGCTTTGGCGTGCGCTTTTCCAAGATTGGCACGTTCCCACAGAGAGGGAAAACAGGAGTGGGTTCACTTCATGAGAAGGCGGGGCACTGGATGTAGACAACGCATTGGTGTTTTATAAACATTTATTCAATTATACAAACTTCCAGAACGAAGTTATATTTTCCGCAGTAGTATTACTCTCCTTCCAAATTAAACAATACATAATTTTTGAAAACAATTTATTGTATGTACTTCACATTTTTATTTAACAGAAAAAATAGTCAAGTCAGAAATTAGTTCAAAATTTAGGAATACTATTTGTTATATAGAAAAGTTTTTAAATGGAGTTTCCAAGGGACATAAACAATCTATTTATAGAGAGTTTTGATGTATGGAAGCATTATTTTAATAGTGGTACAACTCATCTTTTTTTGAGAAATTGAGTTAACACAATTTTCTGAATACACTTATTCTGAAAGTGATAGAAATCCAAGTTCTTTCTGGGAACGAGAAAGCACATCACAATAAAAGTGAATCACGGAAGATTGCAATCAATTTATTTTGATACTTATGCAACTCTAGTGGTACTGCTACATGATTTGCTACAAGTCTCGTGGACTGATTTTCGAGATATTTGTAGCGTCTGCAGCGATAAAGAGATTGACCCAGATTTTGGTAATATGGACAACAAAAATAATATAATTACATCGCACATTTTTTATTTAACACAGAAATTAAACTTAATGGTCAGTGTTAAAAGCCCTTCAAATGTCTGTAACAAGAAGGAAGAAAAACAAACAAAAGGGTGTCTATAACTGGCTCAAAATTAAATGGATTTGATTTGTCAAACAGATATCTTTTATAATTTGTCAAACAGAAGTATTTAATTATTATCTATTTAATATTAATTTAAGTAAACCGTAAATCAAGATACTGGTTTCAAAACTGTAAACTTTCAAAACATCAGTGGATGAGGAAGAATTATGGTTTTCAAAACTTAAGTATCCCGTTTCTTCAACCGCGGCAATGAGAAGAAATAGGACGAGCTTGATTTGTTTTCATTCATTTCAAGCATTAATCACGCTTGTTTCAGATAGGAACCGGATGATTTGAAGAAGGTAAAGAAAACTGATTGTGCCTCAACAGTAACATTGAATTAATATTTAATCTGTTTTAATAAATTGACTTTTTCTTCATTTCCAACTTGTCTTAGAACGACATCTGCCGATTTGGCCCACCAACCTCACTGTAACTCCTTTACACCCCCAATACTCTGCGAAGCATACAGTATGTTTACTCATATCTTCTGGCAAATAAGTAAATGTCTTATAAGAGAAAAACGCACATTATTTTTTATCTAACTCTATCCTCGATTTTTTTAAATCGTTTAACTTTTCAGCTCATTATCTCGAAAAGAGTGTCAATGGAGTTGTACTACTATTAAAATAACGCGCCCATATAGAGTTTCGTTAATACGGAGGGCCGACTGTATAAACGTAGATATCCTATTACAATAGCCGTTTATAAGACCTTACAATCCACCAGTTAATAGTGATAGTTTCTCAGACTTCAATTAACATTTAAAATTGAGAATAAAACTTGAAAGGAAAATAAATATACTATTCTAGAATGTTTTATAGCGTTTTAAACTTCCTGTAAATCAATTTAATTTCATGTTACATTAAGCAAAATTAATTTTCAAATGCGGCACTCGTAATTTGTCCGAATCGTTAGGATATGATTTTTCAGCTCACCCAATGGGAAGACTTGAATGTAACTGATGGCATTTTCCCTACATTCTGCAGATTGCGAACGAACTCGGTAATTGAGTAAAGGCGCGTCCACACGATGCGTCTTTTCGTTCAATTTTGCGCATGCGCCCAACGCATGCGTCACGCGCACGTAGCGCATGCGTTTGGGCAGGCGTCCTTTCGTCAAAACGATGGACGCATCCAATAGCGCAAGCTCCCCAGAGCTGACGGGAATCTCGTTCGTCTTTCTCGTGCGCTTCCTCCAAAGAACGTGTATTTCTTAGCCAAGTCATCGGGAATACCGAGCCGTAAGAGTTCTTTGGTAGTATTCTGAATTATTTTGTGCTGGTCTTCTGTGTTTCATTGCGAATTTGTTGCAGATTATTCGTTTGTTATATGTTTACGGTAATATAATGTTTCAGCTGTAAACTAGTACAAATAGGCATTAATTATTTCCAATTCTAGTGCGGTGTGTTGTAGTGAGAGGAGAATATTTACTTCTCCCTAATTATTATTTTATTTTTACCGCAATGTCAGTTTTCGAAATTTATTTAATAAGTTATATAGCTGAAACAATTAAATGCAATAGCTTTCATTTAAGGTCATGTATTTTCAGAATGTCTCTTGAAAACCAAGAACTCACTCTTCAGTTCATTCAAGATCATAGGGAAATTGAAGTTTTTCTCTTCTCTTCTTTCGACTGATTATAAAAGAAGCTGCCGAAATTGCCGTGCAAATAGCTGGATTCGTTGTACAGAACAATCACCGCACAGTGTTGCAGCGGTGGACAAGGTAGCGCACATGCGCTGTGTTGAACGTTCGTCTTTCAACTTTGCGCAAGCCATTTGATTCCCGTGACGCACAGAGAAGACGCATCGTGTGGACGCGCCTTAAGAACTACATTCATATTTTTCCCGGCTTTTATTTCAGGTTTTCCCTGCGACGGGTTGCCCTGCACTCTAGTGGCAATTGAACACACTTCCATTCCACTAAAACTTAAGCTCCAGCATGCGCGCGCTCTGTGAGACACTGTCTTAACTTTCACTGTTTCGATGATACTTCAGAGATGTCGCTAGTGCTTCCAAATCAACGCTGTTGCTATTAGAAAGTCTGATATGAATAAATGCAGGAAAACTGGAAATTTCAGTCATTGTGAAAGATCAGATACTGACACCTGTAAGTTGCAAAGAAATAAAGTGAGTTGTGAGAAAGACGATAATATTGAATTATTCTTGATCATTTTAAAATTTATGACACTGTGCATCTTCAGTCTCGATTGACATTTCTTAACCCCTTCCCATGCATCGCGTAGCATTGAATATAATTAACTTAATTTATTCATAAGTTGCAGTTAAATATTGATAATATGTCCCCTGAGGTTTCTATACAATTAGAGACTATACTGACCATCAAAAAGAAAAATAATGTTCATTTTAACAAAACAATTATATATATATATATATATATATATATATATATATATAGTGAATTAGTTTACAATTTGTATTGTATAATTAAAAAAAAGACTTAATACGCCTGTAACAAGTAATGTACTTCAGCTTCCGAGTCAATGACCCCATCTCGATCAGGTTTTTGCCCATTTTCCCTTATCCATGAGCAATGCTGAGATGGCCCCTTGTTTTCCTTCTGGACGTAAATGTAGCTTCACTATGCGCACATTTTGTTGAGCACTCCCTTGCTTGTAGTGGTAGGAGTAGAGCTGAGGGTGAGTTACTATTTGTTACCAATGCAGAAAAATCGCATCTCCATTTTTTTGACCGTTGCAAGTATGTTTTCTATAACTCGGGAAAGGAATATCTAGTTTTTCAAATGTTGCTAATCTCGCACTTTTTAAAATTTTATTATTATATCTTTTTTATATTTTATTCATCTTTCAACCATCGTATTTTTAGTTAAAATATTGGGAAGGGATTGTGGAACTTAGAAAACGTGCGCAAATAATCTTCTCCCCAATACGTCATAATAATAATAATAATAATAATAATAATAATAATAATAATAATAATAATAATGTCTTTATTGATATGGCGAGGCTCGGGCCATCAGGCCCGCTCTTCCGCCTAACCACATATCACATGTTAACAATTTAGTTCATACCATGCAATTTACAAAAGTACAAGTATGATAGTTTATATTAGGTAAGTTATATTATAATAGGTAAGTAGTTAGTTGAGTAGAAGTATCATTTGAAGCAACTTATGAACAATATCAAAGGTTAAACAGATACAAAAAATGTTACAGAATGAAATTTGAAAAGAGAAAAGAATTTGAATTTAGAGACGGAAATCGACAACAAAAATTTAAATTGCATAACGTTATGCGCTCCACTTGTCTGCGCGCTACGCGGCAGCCTGGTATTCACCCCGAGCGACTGTAATCTATTAATACAGAAACATACCATTTTACCCGCCGCTCGGCCCTCGTCATATACAGTTTCCACTGGTTTGTGACCAAATAAATCAAATTACTCTTTTTCTTCCAAGGATTCTGGCATAACTTGATTCAGTTATTAAAGAGCATTATGACGACTGAATGATGAGTCATTGTGTTTAACGTAATAATAATGAATTCTGTATTTCGGCGCAATACACATTGCATGCACATGAACTAAACATGTGAAAATATATCTGTAATAAACATAAATCGCTCGTCGCTATGGTTGAACGATCCAGATAGTGCTGCCTATAATGGAAGTATACATTTAAAATATTTTTCCTACACTTGAATTCAAATTAGCGCCATTGATGATGATTGTATTCTGGAGCACGTCTTGTTCTAGTTGAACGTCGTGGTTCGAATCCTTCTTTCTCCTCCGCTGCAGATGGTGGCTCGGGAACTACTTCTTCTCTTCTGTAGCTCTTCTCGTTGACAGGTTCTTTAATTGTAGGTTGAGATCTCGTCAGGGGAAAATCAACCAAGTCTCCCAAATCTACAACATCGGGTCTTTGGCTATAGATAGAATTCTCAGTATCCGGAGCAATTGATACAAATTTCTTTGGTACGCCGTAGATATTAGTTGATCAATGTGGCGTTTGAAGACACACCCATCGTCAAGCTTAACCAAATAATGTAAAAACCCAAATTTTTTTCATGATCGTTTCCGATGATCTTCCATTGTAATTTATTAGAATAATAATGACCTTGTACGCGATCTCCCACACTTAATTGTCGTGCTGATTTGTTAGCAAAAGCAGATGGTTTGAATTTTATTGGCTTCAAAGCATTACATTTGATTCGAATCTGCCTATGCAAATATAATTCCGCTGGAGATTTGCCACTGTTTAATGGCGTTGCTCGATATCGAAAAATAATTTCTTGAACTTTCATCTGTACCGGCGTAGGTTCGTCGATCATTGCTGTTAATCTTTTCATCAGTGTCTGCAGCATTACGTTCGATTAAGCCATTTGTCGCTGGATGTCCTGGTGCGATAAGTTTTTGAAAAATTCCGGCGTCTTTACAGAACTCTTGAAATTCTTGACTGGTGAAAATTGTAGCATTGTCAGACACCATCACTTCGGGAAACCCATGTCGAGCGAAAACGTTTTGAAATAGTTGAATAGTTAATATCGAAGTTGGTGGTAATTTGCTCAACTCTGTCTCGGCCCACTTTGATTTTGCATCAATGATAACTAGATAGAAATAACCCTGAAATGGTCCAGCGTAATCGATGTGAATTCGCTGCCAGTTGTTCTCTGGTTCTTCCCATGGATGTAACGGAACTTTTGGTGGACTCTTCTTTATTTTAGCACATGGCGGGCAAGAGCGAACTAACCTTTCGATGTCCTTGTCGATGTTTTTCCAGTACATATATCAGCGGGCAAGTTGTTTCATTTTTGACATCCCGACGTGTGTGAGGTGAAGTTCGTCTAGTACTGATGATTACAAAGTTGATGGAACAACGACTCTGTCTCCTCTAAACAAGATCCCATTGTCACTGTAGAAGTCTGTTTCCGCATTGTAGTTTTCTTGAAGATCTTTCGTAATTCTTGACGTTTCTACCCCTAAGAGTTTGCCGTTTTCGATTTCGATATATTTCGGTCCTCCCATGCACCTTCTTCTAATTTTCTCCTCGGTTACTTCCTGCATAATGTATATCGACCTTCCAGGTCAAAAGTGGTCTGTCTCTTCTATGTCCTCTTTGAGGTATCCAATTTAAAATTTGTTGTGGCCATATCTCATTTGCATCCTCTGGACACGTCCATACCAATGAAGAGATTTATTTGCTAGTCTTTTCGTTATGGTTGTTTGAACCAGAGTTCTTCGTTCCTTATCTTGCCCAGCCTTGTTATCTGCAAAGATCTTCTCATAAAGTCGAGCTCTAGTGACCGTATTCTGTCTCTACGGCGTTATGTTAAAGGCCACATTTCTGCACCATATAATATTTTTCACTATTCACTATTCTTCTCGTAATATATCGATGCATAAGTATTAAATTGTGGTACGAGGTGTTGTGCAGAACTGAGCAGAGATATAACGAAGGAAGTGATTTAAAGGTATAGTGAAGTGTAGTGCAGTGTCAGTGCAGTGTGGTCTAATTGTATAAATATTCACAGCGCATTTAGAATATACAAGTTTCTTTTTCTTAATGTAACTTGGTGTTTTATGAATCAGTTTTTAGATTAAAGTAATAATAATAATAATAACAACCACAATAATAATAATAATAATAATAATAATTATTATTATTATTATTATTATTATTATTATTATTATATCATGTACTTTTTTATTTCACCTCTACTTTTCAAGAATCGTGTCGGAGCATTCCTGCTCAAGACACAATATGTCTGCACAAAAATATGGGGTTGCTACAATGAAGAGCTTCCTCATACAGTGATCTACCATCTTTCATGTAGTCCTTCATTAATGATTTTGGTGACCTCTTTACTTCTTTCACCTCATTCAAGACACAAAAAAAATTCAGCCATTCTATAGACCATTTCATGTTAACTTCTTCCGAACTCAACGTTGCTATAAACCTGCTATAAACCTGCCATGCAGTTCTTTTGTTTTCCAAGCATTAATTCGATCTTGAGCTGTCAAGTATAGGCAATCTCTGTTCTCTTGGTCTAGACTTAATGGGCTGATATTTTTATCCTGAGAGCAAATTGCTTTATGAAGTGGAGTATCAACTGACAGAAAATAGTGACTTAATTTCTCTTCCTGCTGACGACATAATGCTTCCAAATTCAGAAGTCCTCTGCCTACATTATTTCGAGATAGATATAATCTCTGTACTGAACTATATGGAGTCGATGGTGATGGAGTGGATGATGGAATCGATGTGTGATAAGCGCCGTTCTCAATTTTCTGTTAACAGCTTGTAAAGTTATATCTGTCCATTTTATCCCTCCGAAGGTATAAGTTGCTACAGGAATATCACATGTGTTAATTGCAGACATTTTATTTCTTGAGCTGATGGTCGTCTCATAAATTTTATTTTATCTGGATAGTACCTTCTTTTGTATCTTATTTCTGATATTCGTGTCGGATAATTCCAACAACTGCAGCATCATCAAATATTTATATGAGTCTTCATTCCCCAGGTATTGTCTCGTAGCGTCACCTGAGGGTTGTAATTAGCTTTCCTCATGTTGGACTTAACCACGTTTGACATTTAGTATCGTACACTTACCTAAGCCAAATTCCATGCAGATATCGTTACTGAATTGTTGGACCAGAGCAAGTTCACTTTGCAATTGGTATGTATTACTTGCATAGAGTTTGAGGTCGTCCGTGTAAAACTGGTGTGAAATGCGAACATCTGGATTGCTTTTTACCCATCCCCAGACTCTCTAATCATTCTACTTAGCGGGATAAGGGAGATGCAGAATCACAATGGGCTCAAACTGTCACCCTGAAACATACCTCGCCGGATCTCAATTTCCCTCTTCTGATACGAGTTTGCTCTGTTTAACGTGTATAGAAGTCTTCCATATGGATATACACTTGGAGAGGAAATTCAATGAAGCTGGATTAATTTTATAAATTTCTAGAATGCGCAGTAGCCACGTTTGAGGTACTGAGTCCAATGCTTTTTCGTGATCCACCCAACCCACAGGTATATTGTAGCGTCGCGAGGTGGCGCACGTGCCGTTTCGCTGGAAAGCCCGGCCTTAAGCCGGATGGGGGATGGGGGTGGAATGCGGCGGCGCCTCGCCGGCGCGCGCCGGGCAGGAAATCCCAGCCTAAAAATAACCAGGACAACTGAGCGTGCCTGAGTGCGAGTCCATTGACGAAGGCTGCTCTCTGCTGAGGGCTGGCTTGCGAGCCGAATGACGCCCGCCGCTGGTAGAGTGGGGGACGAGCCGTGGGGTATTTATTGCGGCGCCGACATGCGCTCGGGGGATACGCTAGTGAGTCGAAAGACGTGAGGTATCTCCGTGCAACCTTGCACGTTTTGGCATCCGGCCATGTAACATCTAGTTACGGGGACTAATGTCCGACAGCTCGCACTTCGCGCAGCTTCTCATGCTCTCGAGCAGAGGCACTGGGCTCAGCCTAGGGACGGTCGCGGGGTTTCGCGGCTTAGAGAATAGAAAGGTTGCCTAAGGTTTTCAATTTTGTAACATTTTCTTGTAATTTATTATTGTAAATATACTGTACATACTATTCAGAATCTGTCGTCTGTGCTTTTCATGTCCAGTACGCCACAGACTCGGAACCTTTCTTTTCTAAAACTGGTGGCAGCGGTTATCGTAAATTCACGCCGGGCTACCGCAGTTTTTTTTCTAAAACTGGTAGCAGCGGTTATTGTAAACTCACGCCGGAGTGCCGCAGTTTTTGTCTAAAACTGGTAGCAGCGGTTATTGTAAACTCACGCCGGAGTGCCACAGTTTTTTGTCTAAAACTGGAATAGTACGCGTAAAGACAGTGTACCGCAGTTAAAGGTGCACACGCGTCGTAATTACGTGGCGCCGGCAGAGTCGTGCACGCCACGAGAAAACCGAAAGTGCGGTAATTCGGTACGGTAGTTTCGGGGCGGTACAATCCGACTCGGAACCTTTCTTTTCTAAAACTTGGAACTGGAATTGGTATTGGTACTGGAACTGGAACTGGAGCTGGAACTGGTACTGGAACTGGAGCTGGTATTGGTACTGGCACTGGAAGGAGACATCCCGGACGGACCAGAACGAGAGGAAGGAAGGAGGCCAGAACACCGGATCCAGAGGCGCTGGCGCTCACGCGACACCGAGGTCAACTGAACGTAAGTGTGTTTTTTGTACTGGCCGGGGATCAATTCAGGCAAAATGTCTTTCTTAGCGGGTTATAGGAAAGAGGTGCTTGTTAGGGTCGCGACGGGAGATGGGGGAAAACGTTGGAAGGGAACGAGACGATAGTTAGATTAAAAATCTATCATCACGGAAAGCGAGCAGTACGATGAAATATTCGTGAAACAACTTGCTGATCAGGAGAAAGAACAGGTCGCAGAAGCACGCGAACTTGAATTAAAGGAGCAGGAAAGATTACGCGAACGGCAGGAAAAAGAGCAAGAACGGCAGTACGAACTCGAACGGCTGAAATTAGCTAATCAGGCTACCTCGCGCGAATCTTTAGGTAGTAGAGATTCGGGAAACAGAAGTAGTATCCGTATCAGCCATGTAATGGATAAGTTCAAAGGCGAAGGTGAGGATATTACCTTGTTTTTAAGTGTATTTGAGGCGCATGCTCGTCAGCTCGACATTTCGCCGGTAGAATGGGTCAGTCAATTAATGGGATTGCTTCCCAATGAAATAAATACATGGTTAGTTGTAGGATCAGATTCTTCAGAGCAGGATTATAATCAAATCAAAACGCAGCTTTTGGATATGTACAAATTCACGCCTGAAAAATGTCGTCAGATGTTTTGCAGTCATGCAAAGGGTGCGAAAACTACATGGAATGTTTATGCTCGCGAACTGACGAACTATTGCCAGAAATGGATTTCAGGGTTGAAAGTTGAAACTTATGATCAATTATTAGATTTGATTGTCACCGATCAGATGAAACGGAAGGTGCCGGCGGACATACGTGCCCATTTCGTAGATGTTTGGGGCGAGGTTTCGCAGTCCCAAGATCTGGCGCGTAGGCTGGACACCTACGAAAACAATAGGTCTAGTGCGTATAGGAAAGATTTTTCTAAGGTTAATCACAAGGAGCCTGTGGGGGAACAAAAGTGGAAAAAGGTGACGGAGAGCGTGCCCTCCACTTCTAAGCCCGCAGCGCCCAAGGCAGATAGGAACGCGGAATTCGACAAGCCGCAGGAACGCACGTGCTATTTATGTAAAAAACCGGGGCACATTAAGAAATACTGCCCTCAGCTCAAATCAAGCGAGAAAATGTGTCACGTTGTCGACACCAGTGCGCAGGAATTGTTGCTCCCACACACATTTTTTGGCACGGTTTGCGGAAATCCTATTTCCTTCTTACGAGATTCTGGGGCGACGGTTGATCTGATCAACAGCAAATACGTCAGGCCGAATCAATATACCGGCGAATCCGTATGGGTTAAGCAGCCCTTGGACGAGGCGCCGAAAAATCTACCGGTAGCTAAGGTAGAAATCGTAGGCCCGTTCGGTAAGCTTGTTACCGAAGCCGCAGTCGCGAAAAATTGCGACTTAGAATATTACATTCTGAGTAATCGATCTGCCACGCTTCTCTCGGAAATCAGGCAAGGGTTTTTAGAACCGCAGTTTATTTGTGCGGTGCGAACCCGTGCCCAGACGGCGGCCGGGCAGGGCGACGGGGTGGGGCCGGAGGCGATGGCGGCGGCGCCAGGCAACGCGCCGGCCGCCGAGCGCCCTGGTGACGCACCGGTTGCGGTCATGAACGAGGCTTTGGGGGAAGGAGCGGTCGAGCTAGGCGTGGTCGTAGGAACAAGTCGTGCGCGCGACGCACCCCAAAAACCTGCGTCGGACGCGAAAGCTCCCGACGAGGAAACTTGTGTCTTGTTAGGCGAGGTAAATGACCCGGGCAATGTTGTTGAAAACAACGCGGAATTTGAAGTAGATTCCGGGAGCGTTGCATTGTCCCGTTTAGACCCGTCCGAATTTGCCAAAGCTCAGAGACAGGATGAAGAGCTCTTACCGCTATTCGAGCTAGCCGAAGGCCCAGAAACGGAACGGCGCGATTATTTTATAGAACGCGGCCTTTTGTTCCGGAAACGGCAGAGCAAGCGCGGTGAGCAATTCTCCATGCTTGTGACTCCGCGGGTGTATCGTGGCACCATATTGAAGCTTTGCCATGAAGTCGCCCACGGTCATTTAGGTGTCACAAAAAGTAAAGACGCGATGGCCAAGTATTTCTTCTGGCCGAACTGTTACAAAGATATGGAAAATTACGTACGTAGCTGCGATAGTTGCCAGCGCGTAGGTAACGGCGGCGAGAAGCTTCGCGCGCCTTTAAAAATTGTACCTATAACGGGTGAGGCGTTTGAGAAAGTAAATGTAGATGCTTGTGGCCCTTTTCCCGAGTCTGAGTCAGGAAACAAGTTCATACTAACTGCAATGTGTTTAGCAACAAAATATCCCGAGGCTATTCCCATACGTGATCTGACGACGGTCACGGTCATTGAAGCTTTATTAGATCTGTTCAGTCGGATTGGATTTCCGCGAGAGCTTCAAACAGATCAGGGAACTTGTTTTACTAGCACTCTGATGGCGGAATTCGCCGAGAGATTTTGCATTAGATTAATTAGAAGTTCGCCTTATCATCCGCAATCTAATGCCGTAGAACGGATGCACAGAACCATGAACCGGTTGATGAAGGTTCTTTGTTTAGAGGCAAGGACTGACTGGGAGTGCCAGCTTCCTGCAATTATGTTCGCGTTACGCACGAGTGTGCACGAATCGATAGGTTTTTCTCCAGCCGAGTTAGTCTATGGGAAAAATCTCCGCACACCCATGACGCTGCTTTACGAAAAGCTTGCGGGTGCAGCAGAAAGCGAAGGGAGCACGGTGGTTGAGCACGTGTTCAAGTTGATTAATAGACTGAAGCGTTCGCGTGAACTTGCCCATACCAAAATGGCGGAAGAACAACGCAAGCGTAAGGTGTGGTACGACCGCAAGGCGATCTCGCGCAGTTTTGAAATAGGCGCGAAGGTGCTGGTTTTGGCGCCTAACAGAACGCGGAAACTCGCGGTGCAGTGGGTCGGGCCAGGCGAAGTTCGGGAGAAAATGTCCGAACACAATTACGTAGTTCAGATGCCGGGGCGGAAAGAACCACGCGTGTATCACATCAACATGATGAAAAAGTATCACCAACGTACTGAATACGTGAACTTTCTCGGTTCTGCGACGGTCACTGCCGCAGGCGAGGAAGACGCGTTAGACCGCTACGCGTTAAGATTAGATTCCGACGACTTTGACGCGGAAGAAATGCTAAACGATACTAAGGTTGAACCCGAGTTCCGCGAAGCACTTAAAAATGTCATTTGTAAATACAGGTGTATTTTTAGTGAGAAACCTGGTCTTACAGATGTAACGACCATGGACATTGAATTAACTGACACTGATAAAGTAGTCCGAAGTGCACCCTACCGCATGTCGCCGAGACAAACTAAGATATTGCGGGAAGAGGTGGACAAAATGCTTCGCGACAACATCATTGTGGAGGCGGAGAGTGATTATACATCTCCTATGATCCTGATCGAGGCCCCGGGCAAGTCTCCACGGCCCTGCATAGATTTTAGGCGCCTCAACGAGATTATTAAAACAGATTACTTTCCGTTACCCAATCTCGAAGAACGGATTGAACAGGTAGCTGCAGCTAAAATCATTAGTGTGTTAGATTTAAGTAAGTGTTTCTGGCAGATAGGTCTTACGGATAGGGCGCAGAGATATTCGGCGTTCGTGACCAGTTTCGGCACGTATCGACCGCTTAGGTTACCCTTCGGGATAAAGAACGGCCCTTATCAATGCTGTAAAATCATGGGCACTTTGCTAAAAAACTGCCAAGAATTCGCGGTACCGTACCTTGATGACATCGCGGTTTTCAGTAACACTTGGCAAGAACACATTCGGCACCTAGATACGGTCTTTAGTATATTGAAATCCGCCAAATTGACAGTGCAGCCGCGCAAGTGCTTGTTTGCGCGGGCTAATGTAAAATATCTTGGTTACGTCGTCGGTAACGGGAAATTGCGGCCGGCCGAAGCCAAGATACAAGCAATCCAGAACTTTCCTAGACCAGAATCAAAGAAACAAGTGCGTTCTTTGCTCGGATTGGTAGGATATTATCGACGCTTGATACCCGGGTTTGCGGAGAAAGCGGCGGCACTGACAGATGCGCTGCGGGGACGCGAGCGCCAGGGTAAAGTCGTCTGGACAGAGGCATGTGAAAAGTCTTTCAATGAGTTGCGACAAGCTCTTAGCGAAAAAACAGCGGTATATGCTCCTGATTATAGCAAGGAATTTCGAGTTCAGGCAGATGCATCTCAGAGAGGCTTAGGCGTGGTTCTCTACCAAGTAAATGACGAGGGAGTAGAACAACCAGTTGTTTTTCTAAGCCGTAAATTAAGTGATACAGAAACTCATTATGGCACCTCAGAACTTGAGTGTTTGGCTCTTATTTGGGGGTTGGATAAACTTAAGATTTATCTCGACGGGCAGGCCACAATTCAGGTCGAAACCGACCACAACCCGTTGGTCTGGTTGCGTAATACGTCTGGCAAAAACCCCAGATTATTACGCTGGTCCCTTTTAATTCAGCACCTCGATTTACGCATCATGCACAAAAAGGGCTCAGAAAATGTTAATGCAGATGCGCTTAGTCGCATGTTTGATTGTGTGAATTGATCCACAGGCGAGTGTAGGGAACACACACGTTCATGACATGTATAAATGTCGGTGAAATTCTATGTAAATAATTTTATAAAATTCAAGGGTAAAATTGTTTTGTTATTGTGATCATTTTTATATGTTGATACATACATGTGTCAATAAATTCAGTTAAGAACGGCACATGATGTATATAACGAATTCCACAATTATTATGTAATACTTCAATGCAACGTAAATGTTTGTATTTTATATTTCAGGTTTTCATGTAATGCAAGAGGCGTCAAGAATTATCATGTAATATTTCAATGTAAAGTAAATGTTTGTATTTCAGGATTTTATGTAGTTCAAGATGCGTCAAGAATATTTATGTATGTAAATAGATGTAAGGTTTAAATGTAAATGGCAACATAGTTAGGAAAAAACGGGGGACAGCCCACAGATTTATTTCACAAATTTTGACTAGATAGGGTTTTGATATTATTATGTTCATGTAAAAAATTATGATGTAATGTCTCAGGACCAGGTACTTTAGCTAGCAGAATTTTTTTCCTGGGCATATTTTGCTGCGAAAAAAAAATTCTCACCCCCGGCATGGGAGGGTCTGTAGCGTCGCGAGGTGGCGCACGTGCCGTTTCGCTGGAAAGCCCGGCCTTAAGCCGGATGGGGGATGGGGGTGGAATGCGGCGGCGCCTCGCCGGCGCGCGCCGGGCAGGAAATCCCAGCCTAAAAATAACCAGGACAACTGAGCGTGCCTGAGTGCGAGTCCATTGACGAAGGCTGCTCTCTGCTGAGGGCTGGCTTGCGAGCCGAATGACGCCCGCCGCTGGTAGAGTGGGGGACGAGCCGTGGGGTATTTATTGCGGCGCCGACATGCGCTCGGGGGATACGCTAGTGAGTCGAAAGACGTGAGGTATCTCCGTGCAACCTTGCACGTTTTGGCATCCGGCCATGTAACATCTAGTTACGGGGACTAATGTCCGACAGCTCGCACTTCGCGCAGCTTCTCATGCTCTCGAGCAGAGGCACTGGGCTCAGCCTAGGGACGGTCGCGGGGTTTCGCGGCTTAGAGAATAGAAAGGTTGCCTAAGGTTTTCAATTTTGTAACATTTTCTTGTAATTTATTATTGTAAATATACTGTACATACTATTCAGAATCTGTCGTCTGTGCTTTTCATGTCCAGTACGCCACAATATCATATAGGCGTTTGCGAAGTTGTTGTGTAACCACACTATCTATAATCAGTAGTTCTTTGCAACCTTTAGTTCCTTTTCGAGAGCCAATTTGCTCAGGAGGTAAATGTTTTTGATTTATTAGATGATCATTAATTTTCGAAGATATAACAGCAGTTAACATTTTGTATAATGTTGAGAGACATGTGATTGGTTGATAATTTTGTGGTTGAAGACTGTCACCTGGTTTAGCACACATAAACGTATTACCTGTTAATAGGTATTTAGGGAATGCATTTTGGATCTTGCAAAACCGCGTTAAATGAACCGCGTTAAGCAATGAAGTATTATCTCCAAACCTTATGAATGCCATCTGGACCAGATGATTTCCAACTCTGCGTCTTTTGGTGATTGCTCTAATATCAGCTTTAGTAATCATAACTGATGGCATTTCATCTATATTTTGTCAAGCTTCTATTTCTCTATGAATACAATACGCTTGCTCATTGTGATAGTGAGGTACAGACCAGAAATTAACCGCATCATTTTCATTTGAGGGTTGACATTGCCGCTCTCCTCCATCACTAGCCTCCAGTTGTCTGTAAAATTTCTTCTGATCAGCAGCGAAAATTGATTCCTGATGTCTTCTTTTTGATGCTTCGCTTTATCTCCTGATTCTCGCGCCCAAAGCTGCAATTCTTTGAGTCTCTCTTGCTCTGCTTCCAGTTTTTGATCAAGAATTTTTGGAGCTCATTCTGATTTTTAACTTCCTAGCTATCGATTTGATTTCGCTTTTCACCCTTCTGGTGTTATCTCCACCCTTAGCGAAATACTGTGTCAGTTAGCCAGTATTATTCCTAGCTTTATTAATTTTGTCCTCAATTTTATTATTGTTATTACTATTAGAATTACTATTATTATTGTTTTATCATTGTTTTTATTATTATTAGAGTATTATTTTTATTACTGTGCCATTATTATTTAATTTGCATATTAATATTACCTTATTTATATAATTAGCTGCCACCTGGTTACACCCAATTGCAGTGTAAATAAATTTATCTTATCTTTGTGTCTTTTCTCGACACGTTATTCCATATAAGGCCATGTAGAGCTTTGATTGCATTTCTGCACATTGGGAGTCTAGTGGTGATATCTTCATCAATTTTCCCATCGTCAGTAATTATAGTCCCCAGATATTTAAAATTCCAACAGTTAGCTATTTCATCAGCATCTTTAATATTAGAGGCATTTCTTCTAATGCAAAAATGTTCAGTCGTTTTAAAATTGATTTTATGTCCCCATTTTTCGTGTTCTTCTTTCAATATCTTAAGCATCAACTCCATATCTCCCGATTTGATGCCTAAATGACCTCATCATCTGCAAAAAGTAGAGAAGGAAAGCATCTATCATTTATGAGAACTCCCATTTGAGATAGGTAAAAAAACTATAGAGTATTTTTATAAAATATAAAAATAATCGCGACAGAATAAAATAGGCAGTAAGGGAAAATACGAAGAAAAATAAACGGAAATGGAGACATTGAGGACGTAAGGCGTCAGTAGACAGCAAGAAAGACGAGTTCGAACTGATATTAAAAATATTAGAAAATAAATTGGGATAAATTATCTTTAATAAAAGCTACACTGTTAGGATAGACAAGAGAATACCGATAGCCCAGTTACAGTGAACAAAGTAGCATCGTATTCAGGTAGTAACAATCAGAACATGTGAACAGCAGAAACAAACTGGGTTGATAGAAGAACATTTTGTGTCAGAATTGCTCTCGATCTGGAAGGGATACGACGTGCGGCCATATCTGGCAGAAAAATTGTAAAAGTTTGTGAGATTTCGTTGTGATCTTATAGACGGAATATGTATATCTCAAAGTTGCACAAATTAACAGTAAAAATAGGACTTGATGGTAGATGCGAAATTGGAGTCGCGGATGAAAATAGCTAACGGAAGTAGGACACGGACGGCAGATACGAACAGAGGAAGTTTAAGAAATGATGGAACGACGACGTTTACGGGACGAACAATACTTCTCATCGCTAAGATTGCAGGGGGTTCCTCAGCTCCAGGAAATTTTAGAAATGAAACATAAAACAGACATTGCACCAGTAAATTGTTCAAGACCAAGAATGTTTTAATAAATTAGTTAATTTCAGAAAGGGAACAATTTTAAAATTAATTCTTACAAAGTTTCGATGGCTATCTTAATTCCTTAGGTAAAGATTGAATAATATTTAATAAGAACAAAAATCTATTAAAATTTAAATTAGAAAAGAAAGATTACAAGCTAATTATTAATAAAAGAAATACCAGCTGACACTTCATGTCACTGCAATATAATTCAGTAACAATGTGTTATCAATTCCGAAATTAGTAAAACCAGTAAATGAATAAATTGATAACGTCAGTAGAGATATTCACCAGTCGAATTCTCGAATGACCGTATTTCCACAAGATGGAAACACGAGCCCTGAGATCGCAAGTACAAAAACGCCCAATTAAACAAATAAAACTGAGCTAGCCGAATCAATTACATAAATATTAATAAGAATAAATAAAGAGAGGTAATGGGGCACGATCACACATTTGAGAACATTTCTTGTACCAAGTTTCCAAAACTTGTTCCATGTATATATTAAAGAGAAATGGCGAAAAACTTCATCCTTGTTTTAACCATTTGTTAGTTTTAATACTTTGGAAAATTTTCCTTCCCATTTTGATAGTATTCTGATATATTTTTACTTTCCCGTATACGTACGTTTATACGGAGTGATATACGTAGTATAGGGAAAGTTATGGAATGCTGCGCGAAAACATGGCGAATTTTCGGCAACCGTTAATACGTTCATTTCCAGCAATTTGTAAACACTATTGTATTTGTGAGTCAATGTGCTTCAGATGACTTCTAATGAAGTTTTTCGAGAAATCAAAAAAATTCTGTGAAAATGAGCTTCAAATTTCGAATTTACAGTAACGCTTAAACGCCATTTTCTTAAAGAACGACTCCAATTTTTTCAAAGTAACTGGTCATTTGGGACGAGGTTTTACTGTTCTTTAATATTCTTCAAATAATATTTCCGTTCTACTATTAGGAAACCGAAAAATTAATAAAATGTCCAAAAAAAAAGTTATTTGGGCGGCGATAGATGGCAGCTGGCTAGAGTATGTGGCAAGTGCGAATAGCTAGTCGAAACCAAAGGAAATAAAAAACTAATACGGGAAAGTCTGTACCATTCTGTAGCACCACTAGTTTTCTTAATGAAATGTGTTCATAAAAAATCTTCAAATTTAAGGTCATTTTGAAGTTTTTGAAAATATGAGTATTTTTTCTATAATTTTGTGACAAACATAATAGCCCGTTCCCAATTAATTGGGTTTCGTCAACATAATA
This sequence comes from Acheta domesticus, assembly GCA_031308135.1. Lineage (NCBI taxonomy): Eukaryota > Metazoa > Arthropoda > Insecta > Orthoptera > Gryllidae > Acheta > Acheta domesticus. Next base: position 38,942,659 of record JAHLJT010003656.1, on the reverse strand, counting down.
GAGGTAATTCCTGCAGGATGCTTCGTAAGTTAGAACTTGTACATTATTTCATCTTTCTTTGTTCGTTTCTTACATTCGAGCTTTTATAATTTATTTAAAACCTATTTTACATTGCGTCCTTTAATTGAGTTAAATGTGAAAACAAATAGATGATTTCGCTTTGCATATAAAGATGTGGGAATGAAGAATAATGTGCGTAAAAACCGAGTAGTTTTGATGAAAATATAACAATATTATATTTAATCATTATATTTTTGTATCCATTTTCATTTTCTTGGCAGAGGTATCAACAATGCTAATTTGCATAATGTTGCATCCCCCACACGAATTTGCAATCGTTGTTGCTTGTTGCAACACATTGTTGTGACGCCTCACTCATGAGGTGATAATGACGGTCGCAGATCGTTGGCGTTAATATAAACTAATAATTTTATTGACGGCTAAAATACGCATCGCGCATCGTTGGTAGATTTAAGTAGAACGTGGATGCACTGAATTCAATGGCATAATGCTCTTTTCGTTTAAGCGTTTGAATTAAAAAGATATATGTATTTTTCGTGTTTCGTTTGTTTAAGAATTTTTCAAAAGGTAATTGAAGTATACGACAGAAGTTGTCGTATTACAATATTACGTAGTTAGTAGCAATGTCACGAGAAATTGAATCAGGGCTGCGAGCAGGGCATTGATGTCCACCACGACTGCCAATCCAATGAACTGGGAAATGATCATGCAGCTATTCGCGGACGTCATTGGCGAAATGTTTTGTACACTTACAGACAGCACCAATACACTACACTATTACAATCTCTAAACGTAAGAAATAACTCTCTATTGCAATTTACTGAAAAAAATAATTCAATTCCACCTCTTTCAACTAACACAGAAAAATATACCCTCCTAGCGCCAAAGCAGAACCCTTAGCAAAGCATTTCCAAAATAATTTTACGCCCAATAATTCTCCTTTTCACACCAAGCACCCCGAAATCCTTCAAATAGCCTCTTCCCCCATCTTTTACATACCCCACAGAATAAAATACATCTCCCCCCGCGAAACAAAAACACTTATTCAGAAACTTCCAAATAAGAAAGCCCCCGGGCACGACAAAATCAGTTCAATAATCTTAAAGAATCTTCTACCGTCAGCCTTAGCCTTCCTAAACAATATTTATAATTCAGTTTTAAGAACTGGATACTTCCCCCAAACTAGGAAACATTCAATAATCCACCCCATTCCGAAACCAAACAAAAATCACTCCAAAGTTGACAGTTACCGGCCCATCAGACTGCTACCCGTTATTGCCAAAATATTCGAAAAACTAATCCTTGCCAGATTAAACCAGCATCTTCAAAACATTAACGTAATTCCCAAACATCAATTCAGATTCATTGCTCACCACTCAACTGCCCACCAACTACTTAGAATAACAGAACACATCCATACTGCATTTCAGAAAAAGCAACATACAATATCTTCATTCCTGGACAAAACGCAAGCTTTTGACAGAATCTGGCACCCGGGCCTTATCTATAAGCTAATAAAAACTGGAACCCCAACTTATATAATTCACGTCATCAGAAGTTTCCTTACAGACCGTACATTCTGAGTAATAGTCAACAATCACCACTCGACTCCCCACATTATCAAAGCAGGCGTCCCGCAAGGCTCCCCTTTATCACCAACATTATTCAACATATACATCTCAGACATTCCATCATCAACAGATTCTAACATTGCTCAATTTGCAGACGATACAGCCCTATTTGCCTCAGGATACTCACTAAATATCCTTCGATCAGAAATCCAAAGCCACTTAAATAAAATTGAAACCTGGGCAAACATCTGAAAAATTCAACTTAATTCTGAGAAAACAACAGCAAAAATCTTCTCACTCAGAAAATTTACATTCCTCCCTCCGTTAGTAATAAACAACTCCATCACCTGGATTCCACCTTCACAACCCATAAAATATTTAGGACTTCACCTCGACACAAAATTAACATGGAAATCCCATATTGATATCAAAGTTAAACAAGAAGGAAAAAAATTATTCCAACTCCGGCCACTAATCAACAAACACAAATCCCTCTCATTCACAAACTCTACAATATTATATAAAACTATGATAAGACCACTAATGCTCTACGCATGCCCAGTATGGACAAACACAGCCCCCACAAATGTGAATAAATTCCAAATAATTCAAAACAAATTCATCAGATTAATCACAAATGCCCCCTGGTTCATAAGTAATAAACAACTTCATTCCGAACTAAACATGAATAAAAATAATAAACCAAATAGCCCATATATCGCACAATTTCTACCAAAACCTAGCAGACATACCAACAGCATCCCACTTCAAATTAGCAAAAATCCCGCCCACACCCGAATAAAAAATAGATTTTCATTTGAGGCCTTTCTCAAAATCTTAGCCAACCAAGACAACTAACCACGAGGTTCTCCCCAAGAGTATCCTCTTCAATGTTTAGGATAAGTTAGCTTAGATATTTTAACTAGTTTAAGTCAAAACATCTGTAAAGTGATTACACTGAATGATGTATTTCATCTAGATAAATAAATGTGTTATATATATATATATATATATATATATATATATATATATATATATATATATTGGTGTTCCAGCGTCCCTGATAACGTTTTTTCATCACTTTCAGATCTTAATGTAAACGCTCACCTTGTTCTTCACTTACATCACCTAAATCGTCCGGAAAGAATTGTAAATGACTCTTTAAGAAGTAAACCTTGAGGTTCATTGAACATCTCAATTTCTTCAAATCTTTCGGCATATTGGCAACAATTGTTTGAGAATCTTGGTCTTTTTTGTTGGCTAGGAACTTATTAATAAAGTGATTAAAAGCACTCTACACTTCATTTTCCTTTTCTGTCAAAGGTAGTTCAAATTGGGGATCAAACATCACTTTTCAAATATCAGTATTGTAATGCAACCACCCACGTCGGGTGCCGATTCTTTGAAATGAAACCGGAGGGGGGGGTCACATCACAGGGTGGAAGCGCCGTCACGCTGAAGGTGTGACGGTCGTTCGCGGATAGCAGAGAGAACACACGCTAAATTTATTTGAGGGGCGCCAAGCGCATGCCCACTTACCTGCTATCTTTTCGCCGGCGTTGAGCGTCTCAGGGGTGAGTGCCCTGGGTCGAAGGATTGTATTTGTTTTTTGTTTATGGGAATAATGAAACACTTCTCTTAGATTTGTGACATTTTCACCCGGCAAAAGGGTGGGGACACATTTATTAAAAAAAACTGTTTTTGCAGGCATAAAACACAGTTCTTGGCTATTGATAAGTGATGGCGATGGACACTTACATAAAGATGATGATGATGTGGTAGTTACGTCACCGCGAACGGGATTGCTCGCCGACCGATGGGCTGTCGCGGCCGGACCCTCAGGGGCGACGCTGGAGCGTTGGAACGCGTGCCTGACGGTCACAGTGGCCCCGGGGATGAATGCTACGGCGCGCGAGGAGTCGGCGTTGAGCGTCCGCGCAGCGATGACTTGAAGCAGGCGCGCGTCTCAGGTCGTCGAACATCGCCTGGACCGCATGTAATGTTGCAAGCCAAAGTCTGGCTATGCACCCTTGTAATTCATTATAGGGTGTGGATCACTTCAGTCCAGCCTGGCATGCGGAATAAATTCCGCTGCTGAGTGAAGGCCGGGCGGATCTCGTTGCGATCGGCACAATGCTCGTCTCTCACGAACTGCTGTTAGTCTTTCGCCGCTGCACTCTCTCGTGATTTTACCAAGAACCAATGCTCGACCGCTCTCTACTGTAATCTTTTCCTCCTAATCTCTCGATTTTCGAGCGTTCTCCCAGCACACGGCCTCGTTCCCCCCTTCCTTTCGCACCGCGCATGAGTTGTCACGTGCTTCTGTTAAGCGTTTTGATAGGCCGGTTTGCTAGATTCCAGAATCTTCTATTCTTTTAGTTACCTGATTGGGTAAGATGGGCATCGCTATGTCGCGACCTTCGCCTCCTGGCTTGTCATTGGGCGGCTTTGTCAAGAACGGAGAAGCGCGCGCGCGGCTTTCTTGCTGTGACGGTGGTATGTTTATTAGGCCGTAGGAATTATGGTACTGCGTGCTAGCGCACATGTCCCTAATACGGTTGTTCCAGAAGTCTATCATTTGTTGGAGACACAAAGAGGGTTAGATTTATTGTTCAGGGTTCGGGAAACCTACGCAGCTGGGCGGAACTAATCAGGCGAGGCGGGAGGCCGGTTGTCCGTCCGAGCATCTGCTAATGTGGCGTGACGCTGGGGTGGCGATGTGCGATGGGTCATACGATACATCGCAGTATCAATGAAGATACGCTCTTTTAATAATTTTGCAGCAGACAAATTGCTTAAACTTTTCACAAAGGTACTTGAAACACTGCTCATCTTTAGGTAAGGCAATTGTTTCATTAGACCTAATAATTTTATGTCTAATGGAGGCAGGATAATCTTGTGTTGATCCACCATATGTTCTCGAAGAATGTTCTTTTCCCCTGGGTTTAAAGATTTTGTTACAGGCCAATTCTTTCTAGAATAATTCTAATTTGGTGCCCTGCTATCCCATTCACATAGTAAATATGGGAATTTATAACTTCTTGCATCTCATACATACCTAGATACTCAGAGCAGCATTTGCCTAGCTATACAGATAAAATGTGAAATTATGAACAAATGGTGGGTGATGCGGCATTTTTATTGTTATTTTTGGAATCAGCACACTTAAAATAATGAGAATTAGGTGAACACACGCAAAAAGTTTTTGGTCGTTGGACTGTGTAATTACTTCGAAAACCTGCGTATAAGGAAATTTAATAGCCAATTTGAAATTTAATAGCCAATTTTGAAACTACTGTAATCCCTCAACATTCGCGAGAGTTAGGTTCCAGAAAAGCATCACCAATGTCAAATCCTCAAATGTTGTCTGTCTTTTAATGAAAAAAAGGTGGGTTAGTTTCCTGGATGTCGCAAAACTATTTAAAAAAGAAAAAATACAAACAATTGCAGTAGAACTGAGTAAGCACTTCTAGGACGAAGAGAATTCACAATTAACATCCCGAAAGAAGAAGTGAAACAATATTTGAAACTTATTTCAAAGTTGAATGTGATTGGATATAGGATTTCGTTAGTTTTTTGTTTCATCACCCTCCTCATTTTAATATCCAATTGTGGAAGAGTTGCTGCTTCTATTTCTCTCTTAAATTTCGAAGTAATGTCCATCAGAGCTTTCTGAAGTTTTAGAAAGCCATTAACAGTTTTGACAATGAAGTTGCCCCAGGATGCAGTTTCGCTTCCTTTAGTTCATCATTACGTTCGAGGTTTTCTTCGCTGATTATTTCCCGAAGATACTCTTCAGTTAAATCATTACAATGAAATCCTGAATGGCTTTTCTGTTCATATGCGCAAAACTCTTACCTCTAACTTGACGCAACTGAATTGAATTATTTTACAATTTGGGTTTTCTATTAATGTGGCATTCCAACTTTGAAATATTTGCAGAACGTGATACTTTGAGCTCTGGAGTCTGCCGACTTCGGTTCCCAGATGACGCTACTAAAAAAAAGAAATTTGCTCGCTTAAAAAAAAATGTACGACTAAAAGACGCACTCGCGAATGTTGAAGTAGCGAATGTTAAAACCGGTAGCATTTTTCTAACCGCGAATGTTCGAAACTCGCAAATAGCGAATTCACGGATGTCGAGGGATTACTGTAATGCCTGGCTTACTGGTCGTATATATTTTATTGCTTACCCAAACTAAGCCCTTCACCACTCGCCACTGCCGTTTTTCCCAGGTCCCATCAAGCTGGCCCGTCCACCATAGCAGAATCATACCAAACTAGTACCATAATTTTTAACTATTTTATTACTAATTTATTACCGCAAAACTAATTTTTTTACCACCCGTCTTCACCCCGAAACAGGGGGTGGCGGGCCAGCTTGATATCAAGCTGGCCCGCCCACCATAGCAGAATCAAACCAAACTAGTGCCACAATTTTTTAACTATTTTATTACTAATTTATTACCGCAAAACTAATTTTTTTACCACTCGTCTTCACCCCGAAACAGGGGGTGGCGGGCCAGCTTGATATCAAGCTGGCCCGCCCACCATAGCAAAATCGAACCAAACTAGTGCCATAATTTTTAACTATTTTATTACTAATTTATTACCGCAAAACTAATTTTTTTACCACTCATCTTCACCCCAAAACAGGGGGTGGCGGGCCAGCTGGATATCAAGCTGGCCCGCCCACCATAGCAAAAATCGAACCAAACTAGTGCCATAATTTTTAACTATTTTATTACTAATTTATTACCGCAAAACTAATTTCTTACCATTCATCTGCACCCAAAAATATAATTTTTAACTATTTGGTTACTAATTTATTAGTCATGAGGGCGGCGAGCCTCCCCTCCCCCTTATAGCGTCCGGCTCTAACAGTCTTGCTGTTTTTTCCAAAGCCTGCCCGAGAGGTTAAATACCCGGCGGGTCTTGGCTATTTTTGCCTGGGGCAGGTATTACCAAAGCTTTGCAAATGGAATTATACTCGTAGATACTTCGCCAATGGTTTTGGTATAACTAAAATTATTTATGGTCGTTGATGTTCAGTTACTGGTCTAAAATGTCCAATAATTGCAATCGAGACTGCCGTTGGAAAC
>JAHLJT010003656.1:38904107-38935865 GCA_031308135.1 Acheta domesticus | reverse complement strand
TACAACATGGATAAAGCGAAATTGTAGTGATTTAGTATCTTGAACGGAATCAATGCACGAAGATGGACAGCTTGATCGGAGCTGAAAATGTTTAATTATGTTGGCAGGGATCATCTTCCAGATTGGACACAGATGCACAGTCACTGTCACTATCCAAAAGTAACTCAATTTTGCGTGTTGTCAGCGATTGTTCTCGACAAGCCATTTTTACTTCAAAAAGCACACGACCCAAGCGCAAGCAGCAACTATTAGCAGAATGCGACTGCGATCGCCCGTGAGATGCGTGGGCCGTGGCGGGTTTGTTATGAATGGAGTGTGTGACAGGAGATAGTAGACAGTGAAGCGCTATGTATAAGTACAAGGGCCTAAAGAAGAAGGCGCCCTAACAAAAGAAAAGCTTTGATAAGTTGAAGAGATATTTATATGGAACCACGTCTTTGGTTTATGCCAATACAATAAAATATTAAGACATTGCAAATAATACAATACAATAGATAACAAAATATGAAAACGATATATTTATTGCACTGATATAAACTTGATTGCTCCCTATTGTTATCTGCTACTGTCGAAAAAATATCTTTCTAATACAAGTTAATTATTACATACGAAGTTAAAAGAATATTATGGAACACATTTGTGAAAGTTATATGTACATGCCCCACGAAACCCAAATTCCGTTATAAATTCCAAACAGAAATCATCTCTTCAGTTCTTACTGTGGTATGTGAACTTATTATAATTTTATTGTCGTTAGAGCGGCGTCTCCAGGTGAATGTTGAATGGCGATCAACATTCTCCTATGTTTCTCTAGCGGCGGCGCACTGTAGAAGCATGAAAAGTCAGAGCAGCCCACGCTTCCTTTCGCGCCTCAAGACCGTACTCCGTCAACACATCCCTGCCGGATGGCGTAGGCCGGAGCGCCGAACGTGAGAATCGCCGCGCCGCTGCTTGTCACCCGTCAGCAAGCGATAGATAAGTGCCGTGGCACGCCTCTGGACGTCAAGCGAAAAAGTTCCCATTGGTACCGCTGGGTTGAAAACTTGAAATGCTCTGGGAAACCTCTTTCCCGTTAGTCTTTAAAAGGTTAAAATGACTTCGAATGAAGTTTTTCTAGAACTCAAAAAATTCTGTGAAATAGAGCTTTAAATTTCCCGTTTACAGTAACGCTTAAACGCAATTTTCTTAAAAACGGCTCCAAATTTTTCAATGAAAATTTCAATATGGGAGGCGGTTTTACTCTTCTGTAATATTCTTAAAGTACCAATTCGATTCTACAATTAGTAAACGGAAAAATTGAGAAAATTTAAAAGAAATATACTGTGGGGCGATAGATGTCAGCTGGCAAGAGGATGGGGCAAGACCGTAAAGATTGTCCACCCCAAGGAAGTAAGAAAACTTAACTATGAGAAAGACTGGACCATTCAGTAGCACCAATAGTTCGAAAAATTATTTTGGTTGTTCCGTTAGTGATAAACCTCGTCTGAAGGTGAATAAGAGGTCACTAGGAAGTAAAATAACGAATGCAAATTAAAAGTTTTGAATTTTTTTGTTTGTTGCTAATTTGGCGGTTTTGAGAAATGGTGGGGAAAAAATTTTATGGTCAGTAGCTTTTGAATCCGATTGGTAAAATTTTTCTAAATGGTGGGCAAACTTGGTCAAACAATGGACAAACGTATCCACAAAAAAATGTTTGCATTTTTAAACTTTTTCGTGCCAGCCTCACGCTTTCTGGGTGCAGTAGAATACGTTTTTCGCGAATATCGGCTAGAGGAAACGTGGGAAAAATAATCTAGTTAGTTTTTAAAGGTGGTCAAACGATGAGCAAACGAAAGCGCACTTCAAATTTTGGTATTTTTAATATTTTACACAAAAATCTTGTAATTTCATAAAAGCGTGAAGTTGGCCCGAAAAATTTGTTTTTACTCTAATTTGTAAACGGAGGCTGATAAAAATTTTCTAAAGGGTGGGTAAACGTGGTCAAATGATGGGCAAACGTATGCATAAAAAAATACTGAATTTTGAATTTTTTTCGGGCCATCTTCACGATGGTTCTGCATTCATCTTTCGAAAAGAGACACTGCAACATCCGGTAATGCGTAGGATGGCCCTTTCACTTGTAGACAATTCACAGAACTAGCCTCGCAGAAGGTTCATAATTTTTCTGAATGGTCAAATTTTACTGTAGGGCCGCAGTGACGTCACTATGTTGACGTTGAAGCTCCCAATTGGATGACACCGTCCATAGCTGATACAGTTCAAACGCAGATTTAAGAAAATTGTAGGATGAGACGAGCAGTGTTCCTGTAGTTGCGTTCAGGTTGCGTCTGTGCATAGTGTGCGTCTGTTTGAGTTCTCTGTGCGTCTGTGTTCAGTGTTCTTGTGGACCACATTGTTATTCGCTCTAGAATTGGTAATTATTATGGAAATGGAATGCAAGCGAGGACGTCCGCCTAAAGTGGACCACGAGTATTTAATGAAGATTTGCGAACGGTATAAAAATGATATTTGGAATGAATCATTGCAGAGAATTGTGTCAAAACGAATGCCTATATGGACTCGAATAATTGATGAAATGGGACTAAATATTACCGTGGCATCGCTCTATGTGTATGCCAACTATTACAAACGACAATTGATTACTTTGACCAATGTCGAAAGCCAAATAAGGAATCAATTGATAATTCCAGGGTTTCACCTGGAACTGCAAGTGAATTTTCAAGTGATTCCGAAAGTTCTCTCCATGTAAATAGTGACATAAAACTTGAATTTGCAATTCCTAGAACCGAATGTGTGAACTTAACAGAAAATATTTATTATAAGTCCAGGAGTCGTCAGAGACTAAGGACTCGTTTTAAACCCGGTGTGTATCAAGAAGTATTAACCAAAAAAATTTTTGAACGAGCTTCTTTGAAATGTGGATTTTTGATGAAGCACAGCTACATTTCAAATACTTTGGAATCAGGATATATTTTGGGTGAGTTTAATAATATCCTATTTGTACCATTCTATTTTTTGTTGAACTGTATAATAACAATATTACTATTACTAGTACAGTAAAATCTGTCTAAACCGGAATCTGTACAAGCCGGAAACCTGCCTTAACCGGAAAATTTCTCCGGCCCATGAAGTTAAATGGCATCTTTACATGGCATAAAACGGAATCTGTCCAACGCGGAAACGGAACGGTTTTTCATATCATGCAAGGCGAAAAAAAACTTCATAAAACGGAATTTCTGTTAATTTAATGCAGTTCGCAGAGAGACGGGAGATACTCTTATTGGAATGAATGCATCTGCAAGTCTGTTTCAATATCCCTGTTGTGTCTTTGACACGTGGCCGCACAGTGAAGGAAATGGGCTCCCGCGGTTATCGTAGAATTCGACCTTGAGGTTATCTGTCTCTCACGGCGTAGGCCGTCGGGGAATTCCCTCTCTCCCGTCTCTCTAAGCGTGGGTAGGTGTAAGGGCATGGCTTCAATTTACGCGTCTCCCTGCCTCGCGTTGGCAATCGTAACCCCTTGATCAGAGCCGAATTGCTCAAGGCCATGAGAGGGTGTGAGATAGACATATACCGCGATTTTTCTAACTTTGCCTCTCAAGGCCCGTCTTCACTATGAAATATGTCACGGTATTTTGCATCTTTCTCAGTCGTGTCGCTAGATATTGCATGATCGCGACCATATCAAGCAGCGCTTGCGATCATGTGACTTCTAGCGGCAGGTCGGGAGAGACGCGAAATGCCGTGTGATACTCCATCGTGGCCATAAAGGCTTGAGAGGCAGTTAGAAAAATCGCAGTGTAGTACTCTGGGCTATGATGCATTGTGTGCTGAAAGAGTCAGCGAGAAGTTCGGGTGCAGCCACTAGCCAGTGACTGCGTGTTTTTATGAGTTTTATGAGTTTACGTGTTTTCATGAGTTTCACAACCAGTTTGACAATGATTGAAAAACAACATAAAACTCTACATATTAACATTTTTCAACTTAGGAAAACAACTGAAAAGGTGTTAGTAAGAGAGAAACCCAAAACGCAAAAACTCTAGAGTAATGTTGAAAAAAGTAACATTATTTAAATAAACAAACCTTGAAATATTTCTTTTTACCTAATTGTCAGAAATAATTATGTTTAATATTCATTTATTGGTGATTTCTTCCATAAATGAGTTTTATGTTAGTATGCGTTTTATAATTATAATAAAGTCATGTTACTAGTTTCAGGACGGAAATATCAACATAAAAAGTGTCAAACGGACAATCCTGCCTAAAACGGAAACCTCCCTAAACCGGAAATTTGTTTTGTCCCAATCGTTTCCGCTATAGACAGATTTTACTGTACTACTACTACTACTACTACTACTACTACTACTACTACTACTACTACTACTACTATTATTATTATTATTATTATTATTATTATTAACTTTGGGTAATTTTCTTCAAGCCCCTAGGGCTCGTCTATGTTTTCTTGAAAATAGCGGCATTTCTTCTTTAAAAAGAATGTAAGTAAATGTAAGTGCAATCATTTATAAAAATGACGTAGATACGATTTTCATGAATACTTCCCGGTTATCGAAAATTGTCAATTTTATTTTTCGGCGTTTTCCTACAACAAAGTTTTCAAGAACGATATATTTGTTCAGATGAAATTAGTTATTCACAATCAACCCTTTAATAAATGTCAGAAATACTTCTATAAAAATGTGGGTGGTTTTCGGGCAATTTCGTATATGAGCAATATTAAAAAATATGAAAACACGATTATCTCAAAAACTGCATCATATTTTAGTTCTAAAAACGTAATGTAGTACGACTAAAGCTAAATTCACTGAATAAAATGACCAGCGGGCGACGACGACAATAGCAGATTTTTTTGTTTTGGTGTCAACTCATTGTTGTCAAAGACTTCTGCGTTCTTGTTATTCCTTGCAGGTATCTTAAGTGATGCATTCCTGCAGCCACTGTTTAGTTTGCACGCTATATTCAGTTTTTGTAACGCTCTATTCGGGATAAGTGCATAGTGACGTAAACTTTACGCTGCGCGCCGGCTGTTGTGCTAAAATATTGTATAATAATTTAGCCTAATAGAAATTTTTCGTAAAATGCTCAGATAAAGAAATCATGTGAACTAAAATCAGAATATTCTTGAAGAGCTGTCTGATCGGAGGAACATTATGAATTGGATTGTGACAGTGACAGTAAACGAATGTTGAAAATATAGACGAGCATCAGAACGAAACTGGATCGAAACATGATCTTTGTGAAACTAAATACGAACGTTTATCAACGGATATGTTTTATGGTAGTAAATATCATTCATAGATATTATAATGCGACACAAAATTCCATTGTTCTACAATTTCTTTGAGTTTTACAAGAGTTATTGAATGTCGTAAAATTTACGACACGCGCCTGCTGGTGTGAACATTTTACGCGCGCCCGCTGGAAGGTTAATTTTGATGCTTAGTTGTCTCTTTTCAAAAACATTGATTTCATGATTCATTTCTCATGTCGTTAATGTTTATATTATGGGGTTTGTTAATACATTAATGCATTTGTGACCGCAAGTGCTTCAAACGATTTCAAATGCAGTTTCTCTAACATTCAAAACTATTTTTGTGAAAATGAACTAAAAACTGCGCATTTTCAAAAACCCTCTTCTCAAAAACTACGTTTTCCTAAAAACGGCTCGAAAAGATTCAATGTGTGTACAAAGAGGGGATGCAGCCTTCTCTGATATTCTTAAAACCTTATTTCAATTCTACCACAAGAGAGTCAAAAATATAGAAAATATAAAGAACTAAACTTTTTTTTTAAATTTTAGGCCTTAAGAAAATGTACGCATATAATCTCTTCCCCCATAAGTCATATACAGTTTTTACTGTTTTTGACCAAATAAATAAATAAACACATACTTCCAATGTTCCTAAATTTGCAATTTTCAAGATTTATTAGACTTCAACGAAAGAGAGACAAGGGTCATTTTTTTAAGCGTTCCATGTCCTATTTATGGAAAAAATGTCAAGAAAAAATTTAGAGTAGTTTTTGAGAAAATGTTTCCTTATTAAGTGCATTATTTTCAAACACAAAGGGAGTTGCTGAATAAGAAAGGCAAAATTTTGTTATATTGAAAATCGTAATTGAAGTGTAAAAAACCCCTTCTCCACTCGTTTTTACTGGCTTACATTGTTAATACTCAAAATAATAATGCCATTTTTTTACGATGCACGGCTGACTTTCTGCCCACTCTTGCCACTGAGAGAGGCATTTTTACCGCACATCTTCACCCCTCCCCCCGAAAAACGGGCGAGCTTCATATCAAGCTTATCTTGAGCGGCTAAAGTTCGGTAGAAATTCCAGAAGCGCCCAATGGGTTTCGTACACCAAATTGGACATAAACTAAAAAAAAATATTTCGATTAAATTGCATAAAAATAAATATTTTCGTCAAAACAAATACTGCTACATATTATGGACAATTTTATATGGATCAATTAATATTTTGAGTATTTTCACTTTCAATACATTAAGAGGTTTTGGATATTTAATGAAATATGTGCCACTTTCGAAAGCAATGGTTGATCACTCAGCACGTTTCTGTGGGACTTCCCGGGATTCAGTGGAGTAAGTTTGGTTCACGACCTGTCAAAACCGAGGGGCATTTCTAACCCTTTCGGCAACCGCAGTCTGAGTGATAACATGCTCATAACTAGAGACAGGATAGTCAGCATAGTCAGGCATAGTCACAGGCATAGTCAGCATACGCAACTGTGCCATCGTAATTCAATATACCTTGGTGGCTAAAATTTTTAACGGGCTTGAGAGGTGTTGCTCCACTTGTCGATGTAGGGGATCATTTGCAACACATTCGCACGTTATTAAAGTGATTTATTTTTATTCTTAACAAAAATGACGTTTTCGTGAAAATTTTGAAAATGTCGTTGAGGTTTCTTATTACCCCAAATTTTATAAGTACTGTTCAAATAAAAGTTAGCGCGACATCAGTGAGATTGATCGCAGCATGTCAATCCCTACCTTCTAATATTTTTAGACCATTACTCATCTAGTTATTCAATACATCTAATTAAATAAAAAATGTAACAAAGATTTCTAAATAGCTCTGTTTATAAAGACACATTCAAGTGTTTTGTCGGATACGAGGTGTATGTAGAGATTTACCTACTGATTTTTAAACTTTATTATATGTCATCGTTGCACAAGTTTTGAATGTTACAAACTATTTTGAATTTACTTCCAGGAAAATGTAAATGTGGATCACGACTCGACGTTGAAATTAGCGCCGGAAGAGACTCGCAATTAATTAACTTCACATGTGCGATAAAAGTTGGGGACGAAAAGAAAGAAAGAAAGAAAGAAAGAAAGAAAGAACTGCAGCAAACGATGGCTACGAAACCCAATTCGAAAAGAATTTGGGAAATATCTTCAAACCAAACCCGTAGAGATTTTTCGAGCTGAAAAAGCCAGTGTTCTGATGAAACAAGGGGATCCAGAACCACCCCATTTGTATTCTTCGTCAGTTCTTCGGCAGACAAAATACGAAGAACAATCCTCTGATTATTTCCATTCCGATCCATGGAAATCATTAGAAATGATGAGCTATGGGCATTTTGCCAACGAAGTTCACAATCTGTGCAGGAAACCATTTTTCATTCACTATTGGACTAACTCGCAGATCCATATGTTTAGCAAATATTGCGACAAGAACGCAACTGTGTCTATTGACGCTTCAGGTGGTTTTGTGAGGCCATTAATTAAGCCCTTCGATATGCCAAGTGGTCCAATTTTTTTGTACCAAGTGTCATTGAAATGTGATGCTGGACAATTTAGCATTGCGCAAATGCTTTCTGAAGCTCACGACACAAACAAAATTCAGTTCTTTTTAATGACATTAAAACAGTTTGCGGGACGAAGGCCATTAGAAATTGTAATGGATATATCGCGAGCATTAATAAATGCCGTGACTCGAGCATTCACTCAGTTTACTGTTGTGGAACAGTACGCGGAAGCGTGCTTTACTTCTAGCACGCCAGACGTCTATATTCGTTTGGACGTGGCCCATTTCATAAAACTGTATGCCAGGATGTTCAAGACTAAACAATTAATACGCGTAAAACGCTTTTATCTGGCAGCGATCGGCCAAATCTTGCTGTGCAGAAAAAAAACCGAAGCCGAAATTTTATTAACAGCATTTTTCACACTTTGCTATAGTGAAAGTGATGGTACAATTGTAAATGGGCAATCGTTCTGTGAAAGAGCAAGAAATTTGCTCCGGGCAAAAATTACAGGTAAGTCAATATCATGTGTTACTCTAATATATTCATCAAGTAATTTATAAGACTAAAATTTAAAGTAGTGTTTAATTCATTCATTAAATTGCATTTTTAACATTTGTGTATTGCCCTTCATTAGGAGAAACACAAGAAATTATTGATTCAATTACGGAAGATAATTTAAACGAAGTTATACCGTCGTCCCAAGATGAAACTTTTAAAGATGACCGTCCTAAAAATAACTCCTGGTACTGTTGGGGGAAAAAATTGCAAGCCAAAATCTTGGAAGACGTCACGACTGAAAACTCTATTGACATAAATGCTTATTTCATGCCAGAATTGGGAGACAAAATGTTGGAGCATTTAAGATTATTCCCTCTCTGGTCCAACGTTTGCAGAGATGAATTTGGTTTCGGCCGAGTACCGGCTTCATCTTCTGCAAGTGAAAATGATTTTAAAATATTGAAAAAAAATGTTTTTCCAAATAAGCTCCCAATGAGAGCAGATCTTTTTGTTCAAAATCACTTAAAATATTTAGAAGGAAAACTAAAAATTGTAAATGCAGCTGCTGCACAAGAAAGTGAAACCGGCACTCATACAGGTAAGAAAGCAATTATGTATGATAAGTTTTGATGTCTGAATGATTAACTCTAAAATATGTACATTTGCGAGATTGTTTGTGTTTTAAAACAATAATTATTAAATATAATGAGAATGTCCGTTCTTTGAACTGTTCTTGATAAATGTTACAGATAATAATATTTCTGTAATTGTGGAAAGCCAAAGTAGCAGTACCAATCTTCAAACATGTCCAGCTTGCGCGCGAGGAGACATTGGACAGCGCCAATGCGCCGACTGTGGAAAACCTATTCACCACTTCGATGAATGCTCCTTCGCCGAAGAAGGCGACGACGAAGGATACGGTCAGCGTCGCATATGTAAAGACTGCATGGCGAAAAGGAAAGCTACTGTGCATACTGACACCACACGGCACTACCCATCATCTTTAGAAACACCATCGTCTTCTGCGTGTAGGACGCAAGATTTTGAACTTCACCATCAACTTGATTGTGACATAGAAGCAACACGCGAGATTGAAAATTGGAAAGGAAAAGTTTCATCAGTATCTTCCAATAATTTATATTTAGGTGGGAGTGCGAATACCTTTAAAGACACTTTAATGTGGAAGGCACACAAAAAAATTCCTGTATTGAGAAACGCAAATCATTTTTCCATGCATCCGGTATGCATCGCAGAAAAAAAAATATTTTCTGAGTAATACATGTGCATTTGATAGCATTGCACAAATTATTTTTGTGTCTGTTGTTGACAACGACGCATTAAAAGAAAAGGTAAGACATATTATCCGTACTTACGTTTCGCATGAATTTTATCTATGCACTTGCAATTCACAAAATTTTAGCTATAAATTTTTTAAAAACCATGTTTTGAATTTATTTGGAAATATCACTATACTGACGAATGTAAATGTTTCAGAAATGATTTCAAATAACAGAGTAACTCTTTACCAAAAGTAAGAAAATGAAATAATATAGCAATAATCCTATACTAATTCAATATATTCGTTTTAGTTCGCATTAAAATTTAATTATTTGTTATTCGAACACGATGAATTAATAAAAAGACCAATACTTAAATTTAGCCAAGACACTGTGCCAAGTGCGTTATGGTGCAATGAAGACAAAAACTTCGTATTACAACGTTTTAGAAGTGTCTTTAATTCTTGAAGTTCGTAATTAATTTTTAAAACGTATGTGTTATCATGCAATGTCAACGTTTGGAAAAAAATTTTACTGTTGTTACTTCTTCAATGTTTTAATAAAATTTCTATCTTTTTTAGATTGAATCAAAGCTGGATGATGGATTTTGTAAATTTATTTTTGATATGTACAGTAATGGAATAGGTCTTCATACTTACAAAGAAAGAGCTCGATTACTTCTAAACTTCATTCAGCCAGAACTAGTAAACGAGAAGGAGAATTTATACAGATTGTGTTGCAACATAAATGTTGCCGCTTTTGCTCCAAAACTTACAAAAGCATTATCAAAAATCACTGAACATTCAGTATGTTCTAAAAGTTGCCACAATCAAATACTGGAAAAACATCTAGGGACTATAAAGGTAGTCGACGAGAATCTGGAGGACGAAACATCCGACAAATTGGACTGTTTTGTTTTAAGAGGATTGACCGAATGCTTTAACGAATATTGTGATGGAAGTAGAAAAAACGTTTTATGTGAAATTGGTAAGTTGATTTCGGTTACATTATGTAATCGTACTGTTAAGAGAATATTAAAAACGTATGCCAGGGTACAATGAAGGCAGGTGAAACATTTCAAGAGGAAAAAAATACCCCCTAAGTTTTCTCCTAGATTAGACAAACAAATGTTTCAGTAACTTTGCTTGTTTGTTTAAGTAGAACAGCTGTACAGAAACGAAGCATATTTTTATTTTTGCAAACAGGACTTTATATATTATATTAGGACTTTTATTATTAGAATTGTGAAAATTTCGAGTGTTAACCCTTATCGAATTTTAAAAAAATTGAAACCGTCGCCATGCGTAGTCGCTTCTTGGAAACTCCGGTGTTCTCTTACAATCGCACCTGCCTACAATCACTTTCAAATCTTATTTCGGTATCGTTTTTGTGTAAAGAAGAGTAGTAGAATCGGAGAAACACTATAAATGTTGGACTAGTTCTTCAAAATAGGATACTGCCTTTTGTATCTCAGTGGAAAAGTATCGCAAGTACGAACCATGCTCGCCATGTATAAGGCTTTGCATTTTCTAAAAAAAAATCAATGATTGTTTTATATTAAGAAATACACGTGTGATTAGTTATATATACTATATATCACTATATGTATAGTTATATAGTGATATATATATATATATAAACAAAGTTGTCAATCGAAGGAATTGTATGCATATTTTTGCACGTGGAAACCTGCCCCGATGTCGTCAGACGACTATTAGAATTTCCGTGTCCTCGTTGCCTACAAATCACCTGCCGTGTGTTCAAAAGGGCGTGAAGTCTTCGGAATGCGCACTGGTTTCAATTACATACAGGCTGTGACGAAATTGGAATATTACAAAAATCACTTTCCATGTTAATTACGCTTTGGGCTATTAATATTTTGTGGAACAGGCTGATATATTTTTATCCGAAGTGACTCACCCCTATAAATTTATCAAATTTTGGGGGTATTATGGTGTGTTTCGTAACGAAAATGTTTCGTTACATAAAAGGATTATAATATAATATTTCTCAAAGTCAAACTCAGTGACAAAACCAATAACTGTGAATTATTTCACTTTCAACTATACATTTCTACAACTTCAGGAGTCAATTACAAAGTCTCAGCAAACGTTATTGCGCTCAAAACTTCAAACCAATACATTGGATTTTCCATTAACGATTTGTCTTCCTGTAAGAATATTTTCTGGTGAAAATTGTGACTTATTAAGTAAATTAAGTCTCATGGCAGATTGTGTGGACTAATTCTAATTTTATTTTAATGCAGGTGAAATCACAATGCTGGAGGTGATCAGCAAAAATGACCACGAAACCAGTAAACCCATTTCACTGAAATGCATTCCTCGAACAGTGGATAACCCCTTGGGTGAGGGTTTCTTAAAAATATTAGGAGCAGTGGCGTACAAAGGACCAAGACACATCACACATACAAATGAAAAGAGCATTGCCCATTACACTGCGATGTGTCTTCGAGGTGACAAGTGGTTTGAATTTAACGACATGGATAATAGGACCATTTTGCGCAGAAATAGCCATAAAATAATACCAGAAATATTGATATATACGAAGTATTGAAGGTAGCAATAAAAAATTCTCAGCATATTCACAGTAACGATATGCCATTCATTTATGTAGCTTTAATGTTAAGCAATGTAATATGTACAGTTTTAACTGTCTTGTAGTATTTAATAGATTTCTTAGTACGTAATTTTTGGCATAAACAAAATCACAAACGTTTTTATCCAAATTCCTCCCGTTCCCCTTCTCAGATTTGCTATTGATTTACACCGATTCAACTTCATTTTTCGCATATCTGCTCAATTTTCTATGAAATTTTAAGTGTCGGTGCATTTAATTTTTGTGAAGCGTTCGTCCAAATGGGGCAAGCATACAGCATTAGAGGTATGATTATTGTCTTGTAAAGGGTTACAGCATTGTTTAAGGAGAGATTGCTCTTGCAATTTAGTAGTAGTTTTAGCTGAATTAATTTAATTTTGGTTTGTTTAATTTTCATTGCTATGTGAAATCTTAATTCAGATTGCTATGTGAAATACAGGTTAATATTGTATCAAAGTTTATTCCTAAATATTTAACAGTTTGAATGTATATGGTTCAGGGGAATATGTTGTTATTAATTTGAAGTGGGGTGGGGGTGCCGAATGTTCTGAGAGAAAATATTTTGGTTATTGAGACGTATTGAGCTTAATTTTCCATTTGAAGGACCAATGTTCTGTTTTTCAAATGTAGTTGGGTTTTATTAAAAGTGTGGTTTAATGAATGGATGGACATGAAGATGGTAGGTTCGTCATCACATTGTGCGATTTGTGTTTAAGGAGAGGGAGGTATATCAGATGTGTACAGGTTGAAAAGTGTGGGTGAAAGGGGGAATTCTTGGGCAAGTCCTGCTTTTATTTTGCGAGGTTAGAAACGTGCATCTCGACTGTTATTGTAAACGTTCTGTCTGTTATAAAATTTTTAAAGATTTGTACTAGGAATTTGTCGTTCCTATGGCTTTTAGCTTGGGCACCAAACTCTTTCAAAATCCTGCGATATCTATGAAGGTGGCTATTTTGTGTTGTTTGTTCTGAAAGGCAGTGGATGAGTTCAGATATTCGAAGTAGCTGGTGTGAAGTGGATGATTTGTTGATGAAGACAAATTGGTATCTCGGTCTGGTCTGGGTTATGTTTATATGGTTATTCAATCTTTTTAGTATTATTTTGTAGAATCTTTGATTTAGATGGGAGGAGACTGATAGGTCTGCAGCAGCTTTCTGAATGATTACGATTTTTATAGGGCTTGAGTACGGGGATTGTGTTGGAATTTTTCCATATTATTGGATAGTATCCTTTTCTGAGAATTGAATTACATATATTATTAAAGTAGTCTATTGTGGGGTTAGGCATGTTTTTAAAAATAATATTATTTATTTTATCGTGGCCAAGAGCATTTTAAAGAGAGGTATTTTTCATTAAGTTTTTAATTTCATTTGGAGAACTGTATTTTATTCTATGTGGAGTATTATAATTGGGTACTGATGTTACCTGTGATTTATCCATGTGAGCAGGATATGTGAGAGTGCTGTTAGGGGTGAACACTTGCATCCAAGGCTTCTGCTTCCTCTGTTGGTGCATACTTTTACCTGATGTTGTGTTTAAAGGTGGAATAGTTGTTTTTTCTTTCAGGACATTTTTCGTGAGCTGCCACATCGAATTGTTTGTTGTGCTCAATTAATGTATTAGTTTATTATAAGTTGAGTGGTTAAAATCTGTTTTTGCTCTTTTAATTATTGTTGTTTGTACGTTGAGTTCTTTTTGAATGGGAGATGATTTTGTTATACTCCAAAGTCTTCTGAGTATGTTTTTAGTTTTAATAAAGTTTACAATGGAGTTGCTGTTATTATTTTAGACAATTTTAGGTCTGCGGTATTGGAAGTTCTGCAGCTCTAGTAATCGTTTTTGGCATTGCGGACGTCAAGAAGTATTGTGGGAGTGTTTTGTTGGAATAGTGATCCAAAATTGGTGCTATGAATTTTGGTTTGGGGAGATTTGTAGGCTACTATGAGGGTTATTATTCTATTGTCTAGCGGAAATTTAATGGCTACTGTTTCTAATCCAGGGTACGGGATAAGTTCGTATCAATGTGTGGAACAGATGTTTCGATTAGAATAAAAACACCACTTCCATTTGAGTTTATTCTCTCTGATCTAAACAGGAAAATTACATCCAGGAAAATTGCATGTTTCGATTGGCTTTAAATGCGTTTTGGCTTGAAATGCATGCTAATTTGATATCTTTGGATTTTAGGAAGTACGATAAATCTGTTTTCTTATTGTTGATGCCGTTGGGATTCGAATTTAGTATATTTAGTTTGTTGTTAGTGTGTTGTAGTACTGTGATAGCAATTGAAGTGTGATGAAAATGAGGTTTGTGTATTGCTGATGATTGATGAGATGACTCAGTTGATTATGTGTATGATATTATCTGTACAAGTAATAGACTTAATTGAGAGAGTGTGTGAATTAATTACTATTATTATTATTACTATTATTAGAGTTTGTGTTGCGATTGAGTCTTTAGGCATTTCTTGCTTTCTTATATCTTACGTTTCTGTGATATAAATCTGAAAACATACATAAATGTGAGAACAAGAAATAAAGAAATTAACACAAAACACCTTTAAATATTCATCAACACATTCCTTACCTAAAAAAAACTCCCAATCGGAAAACCTAATGATTTTATAATTTATTATTAAATAAAATAATAATTATAGAACTGCTTTCACGCAGACTGGATAATTGGTTGTTAAATAATGTAGGTCCCAGTACCACAGGTTAGATATTAGTAGTGATGTAGTATCTATTCTGTGCCAGTACTGTCCTACTGGTGTGTGTGGGTGTGTTTGGAGGTAAGTGGATGAAAAATTTGAATTGCATCGAAACTAAAAATCAAGTATGAACGTTCCTTAACTTTGAGATAGTAGCGGCACGAACTGTTCACTAATTGACACGAGTTTCGCTTGATTCTGTTATAGTGGCCCACCTTAGAATAAATATTGGGGAAAACTTCATGTCAAGGGATGAAGATCGAAGGCAAAAAATTGTTTTGAGGAAATTAATTAGTAATAAACTGCTAAAATGCTCAATCTTTTGAATTTGCAATGGTGGGCTGACCAACTTCATGACAAGCACCCGTTTTGACTAGCGGCAAAAAAATTGGTTTTGCAGTAATTAAATTAGTAATAAAACTAGCATATCTGTGCGAGAACTCTCGCATGCTAAAGCATACTCTTTCCCTATTCTTCCATTACCATATTAACCCTCAACTGGCGTGGTGAAAATTCTAGGTCGTAAGTGGAGTTGTGGGGTCGAAAATAATACCACCAAATGTGGATGAAACTAAGCTCTTTATTATTTGTATACTTTTGAATTTGTATGAGTAGTGAATAATAAGGATAATAATGAAGAACTGGGTCAAAAATTCTCAGAAAATATTTCATAAAAATTCATTAAATTATTAAAAGAAAAATTGCTGCTGAGAATAATATAGTGTTATTTAATAATGAAATGAAAAATACTCAATGATAACACTTAATAATACTGATCACACTCATGCATCACATAAGAATAATTATACATTTGTTAACAAACTGATCATCTGGTTATTATAATTAATTTAATTTAAAAGTTTCTAATCACCATATTCTTTGCAAATAACGCATTGACATGGCAGGCAAACTGGGCGATTACAACTAACACACTCATACTAGTTTGTCTTTTCTTCATTTGAACGAGTACACAATAAACGTCCCTTTCTTTTCGACTCTCGAGGGCACTTTCCTTGTCTGGTAGAGATTTAGTCAAATCCGGGAAATTGCCATCCAGAGTTCTTTTGGAAGACGGCTATTTGCTAGTCTTAAATTCGAAGCGTTCAATAGGGCTATACTCCTTAAATGTTGTTCTCGTACTATACAGTACATAACAGTGTACGGAATCTGTGAACCTGAAAAGGTCAACCGACATGGCGCAGGTAATATTGAAAGCGCCTGCAAGAACACACCTGGAGTCTTGTCTTTTAGGATACCATTTCCGTCTCTAGCTATTTAGGGCAACAAAAATATTTCCTCCCAGTTCGTGAAGTAGCCTGTGAGTCAACGACGACAAAAGTGAAAGCTATACAGAAGGGATTAACAAAGAAAGGGTTTTCAAAGAAACGCCAGCGGTGTACAGTTTGACTGGTATCGAAAAAGACCCCACAACCCCACTTAAGAAGGAAAGTTGTTAATGAAACGTATTTATTTCTTTGTGTTCATAAATGAAACTTCTAATATGCTTTTACAGAGTATTAAACAAAAGTAAAAACAATGCAATTGATGTTCCAAACAAATTTATTTCCTGCGTTCTTACGTACCTCAATAAAAGATATTCCGAGACAAAATCATAAACATATTCTCACATTTGAGTAAAAAATACCGTTATTTACCATTAGAAACAATTCAGTAGGGTTAGACTTCACTTCGGTACATGGGAATGTTGCTCAAACGATGTTTGCATATTGAACATCTTAACGAAACGACACCTTTGGTTTAATATCAAACGGTGTATATTTACAATACAAGTTTACAGCTGGTCATTGATATACAGACTTCTAGATACCACCATCATTTAAATCGTGCCTCTGGATTGTTAATGTTAGCAGTTATCGAGCGACTTGCGCTATTCTTTATATAATTCTAAATTTGGTTGATTTTTAAATTAATTCACCCAGTTTTGTAGGCTTTTTGATATTTGTTGTTCATTTATTTCAGCTATTTTACTTTAGCTAATTTAAAAAGTTTGTTCTTTGTGTTATGCCATAGCACAAGTTTTTTCCTACTACTTCCGCGTACCCGTGCGATAACACTGGAATATTAAACCCCCACAGTCTTCCTTACCGTTCTATTTAAAAAAGGTCCATCAAGCTGCCCGCCCCCTGTAGCAGAATCAAACCAAACAAGTACCAGAATTTTTAAATATTTTATTACTAATTTATTACCACAAAACTAATTTATGATTTAGGGCAAAAACAAATGATGCTGCGGAATATCAATTTCGAGATCTAAACGGAAATAGAGGTTTTGGACCTTCCTGATACCGAAAAAGTATTTTTTTTCAATACGTCCGTCCGTCCGTCTGTCTGTGAATTAGAAGAATAATTTTAATAATAATAGTAATAGTAACAACAACAAACATTTGTTCTATTAATCTGGAATTATTAGTTTATTAATATTTATTTACAACAGCAAGAAAAACTGTGTACATTTCTGGAGCATATTTGTTGTGAAACTAAAACAAGGAAAGTGTATTATAAAATCTATCTGAATGTATACTTCATTTGGCAAGCTTATTTCACTTTTAAACAGTTTACTAGGAATTCACTGTTCTTGTCAATACAATTTTCTTTCGACGCCAAACACGCAGGCGCATGCCTTTCATGTCATCTTTTTTTGTAAAACTAATTACATGTTATAGAACATTAGGTGTGAAAACTAATAATTTTCAAACAAATATGAACACAAATTCGACAATTAATAGTGCATTTTACACAGCTAATTCATGTTCCAACAATGAGACAATTCACAGAAATTCACACATACATACGTAATGCATACGAGGAGAAAAGTTGAATAAAAAAGTGGTGCTGTTTTTCTGAAAAAAATTGTTTAAAAAATTCCAAATGACCTGTATATTTCAAGCAAATTATGCGAAAATGCTCAAAAAACCGTATATTACATTTCTGTCACAAAATCTTTCACTAAAGAACGTATTTCATTAACAAGGCATATATGTTTTTAACAATAAAATAGCAGTAATAATAATATTTTTTAAAGTGTATGATCTAAAAGTAAGAAACGAATTTAAATTATTTAGGCGGATAAAAAAATATTTCGGGAAACGACAGTGAATTCCATAACTTAGCCCCGCAGCCTGCAGATTGGAAAGGAAATGCCTGCACCGTCTGAAGGAGTGGGATTTTCCCGGCGGAGGCAAGCTGTTTACCTGGGGGTGAATTCTATGACCCTCCCCCTAGCCGAAACGGAAGGAGCGGATCAGGCGCCAAGTGCCTTTACAGTATTCATTCATACACTAATATTTCTAAGACGCTCCAATGAACCTGTAAAGGACTGCTTCAGAAAAAGAAGACAGGAATATTCAATTGCTCAGCACATATCATAATTTAGAAAGTACAACAAGAAATTCGAAGTATAAGTTTAAAAAATCGCTTTACAGAAATGAACCCAAAAGCTAATTGAAGACCATGTTGCACATGAAAACAAAATATCTGCGTTACACATATCAGATATTTTTATTTTCTCGCATTAATACGTACATAGTAAAGACAAATTATTGTGACGGGGCAGCGTAAATCGGCGATTTTTCAACAGAAATACTCTTGTGACCGTCCAGACCACGAGTTTAAAGAGAAAGGCATGCGCCTGCGTGTTTGGCGTCGAAAGAAAATTGTATTGACAAGAACAGTGAATTCCTAGTAAACTGTTTAAAAGTGAAATAAGCTTGCCAAATGAAGTATACATTCAGATAGATTTTATAATACACTTTCCTTGTTTTAGTTTCACAACAAATATGCTCCAGAAATGTACACAGCTTTTCTTGCTGTTGTAAATAAATATTAATAAACTAATAATTCCAGATTAATAGAACAAATGTTTGTTGTTGTTACTATTACTATTATTATTAAAATTATTCTTCTAATTCACAGACAGACGGACGGACGGACGTATTGAAAAAAAAAAATACTTTTTCGGTATCAGGAAGGTCCAAAACCTCTATTTCCGTTTAGATCTCGAAATTGATATTCCGCAGCATCATTTTCTGTATTCTACGTATAATACTCCGTATACACATATATACGTATTCAAGGATGTAAAAAACATATTAAGAAACCGCAATTCGTGAAATCTCACTATAAGACATGTTAGAGAAAGTAAATTACTACATATTGTAATAGGATTTGTCCACTTTTTCCGAATCACAATACGAGTTTTTGTGTCGAAAAATTCCCGTTTTTTGGGGGGCGGAATTACATAACTTTCTTTATATTACGCATTTTAAATTGGATAGTTTACTTGGTAAGTTCTCTTCGTGAAGTACGCACAGAAAATAATACTCGGTAGATGTATTAGATTTCCAATTACAGGATCTCCGTTTCATCATTGTACACAACGTTTTCTTCTTCTTTTATTAAGGTTAAAACCTGTTTTTCTTCATACAATACTTTACCGTCAGGATGATTCAGGAGATGTGGAAATCCAACGTACACAACGTAATGTTTGAAATTAATAAACTTTTATTTAAATAAGAGTGTTTCTGCGGAAAATTCTACGTTTTCCGGCGAACGATTGCATAACTTTCTCTACTTACGATGAACTTCGTAAGGAGAACAAAACAAAACCAACGAATGAATCCTTCATCGCATGCCAGAATCTTCGAGATATCTGGAAATTACAAAGTTTATTTAATGTTTCCAACGGCAGTCTCGATTTGCAATTATTGGACATTTTAGACCAGTAACTGAACATCAACGACCATAAATAATTTTAGTTATACCAAAACCATTGGCGAAGTATCTACGAGTATAATTCCATTTGCAAAGCTTTGGTAATACCTGCCCCAGGCAAAAATAGCCAAGACCCGCCGGGTATTTAACTCTCGGGTAGGCTTTGGAAAAAACAGCAAGACTGTTAGAGCCGGACGCTATAAGGGGAGGGGAGGCTCGCCGCCCTCATGACTAATAAATTAGTAACCAAATAGTTAAAAATTATATTTTTGGGTGCAGATGAATGGTAAGAAAATTAGTTTTGCGGTAATAAATTAGTAATAAAATAGTTAAAAATTATGGCACTAGTTTGGTTTGAATCTGCTATGGTGGGCGGGCCAGCTTGATATCAAGCTGGCCCGCCACCCCCTGTTTCGGGGTGAAGACGAGTGGTAAAAAAATTAGTTTTGCGGTAATAAATTAGTAATAAAATAGTTAAAAATTGTGGCACTAGTTTGGTTTGATTCTGCTATGGTGGGCGGGCCAGCTTGATATCAAGCTGGCCCGCCACCCCCTGTTTCGGGGTGAAGACGGGTGGTAAAAAAATTAGTTTTGCGGTAATAAATTAGTAATAAAATAGTTAAAAATTATGGCACTAGTTTGGTTTGATTCTGCTATGGTGGGCGGGCCAGCTTGATGGACCTCGTTTTCCCTTCCTTCGATTTCATAGCTCCCATTCTTCTTCAGCACTCACGAAGCAAAACTAATTCGTTATAAAGTACTTCACAAAAGACATTAAAACCCGAACAACCTGACAAACACAAGATTTTTGGCGTCTACAAAACTACTATTTGTACTATTGTTACAAAGTTTTCAGAGTTATTAAATACTGGGAAGAAATCAACACTGGATTCCAATTGAGATTGATTCATGATACTGGCGGAATTCAATGAAATTTCAGGAAGTGAATAGGTCCTAAGCGGAGTTTGGAATTAATATTTTTGTTGACTTAACCGGAACTTGAGAAGAAATGTAATTTTCCATATTTAATGTAAACGTGATTTAAGATAATTTTGCCTAAAACTCTGTTACAATTAATTCTGGTAAATAAATTGAAAAATGCAAAAAGTGACCCAAGTACTGTTGAGAATAGTGGTCCTCAATTCTCCTTATAGTGTAATGTGATAAGCCAGAAAACCCCACGTGGATTTTGTAAAGGAAAAGCGGCATCAAGGGTGTAGTTGCGATGGAATTTTAAGCACACAGAGCATTTAAAC
The DNA here is from genome assembly GCA_031308135.1 of Acheta domesticus. Lineage (NCBI taxonomy): Eukaryota > Metazoa > Arthropoda > Insecta > Orthoptera > Gryllidae > Acheta > Acheta domesticus. The sequence goes on along the minus strand of JAHLJT010003656.1, from coordinate 38,914,986 downwards.
TCCAAAGAATATACTTCGTGAAGACAACCAATCAACAAATATAGCAGGGGTGTCAAGTTCTGCTATTGGTGGCAGTGGCACGCCTCACGGCGCCGTGCCATTCCACGAGCTTCTCTGAGCCATTAGCGTCGGGAGAGGAAACTATTAATAACCTCGCCGTTTTACAATAGCGATGGCGTTGTCTCTAGCGGCGGGGTTATGAACAGCGTGGAAAAGCGATTTCGTAGTGGCACTCGTGCCACGGACTCCCCCACGTGGCATCGACCTTGACAACACTGACATATAGTATTCCATGATAGACGTCAGAACGCGGTTCATTTTGGAAAGCATGGTCCCGAGGAGATATAATGCAAGAAGTGTGGAGAGAGCGTTGGAGGCCGGGGACATGCGAAAAGGTTGAAATAATCATTCTCGTCAGAACCCGACCAGGACGGTCCGAATATTATTTCTGTCGAGACTGGGTAATAATTCAGTGTTAAGGAAGTGGGAAATTGTAATTAGTTGTGGCGATTTTTGTATCGGATAACTTCGAATTCATGGGTTTCTTTTGAACGTGCATTATAATTTAGAATTTATACTTTAAATGAAAATAGAATCTGTATCGAGGGAATCAATCAGGAATATATTCATACATGGTTATGATTTTACTGGTTGGATTGGAAATAGACAGTCGCGAGTAGGTGCTTCATCAGAGGCACAGGGAGGGCCAGTCGCGACCGCGAATGAAATTAAGTAAATGTAGGGAATTATAGGAGATTATTGAATAAGTCAAACATTCTGGGGGCATTCGTAAACTTCTCGCGATGTTGGAATAACACGATTGGAAGGACATCAACGAGAGCATTAACGTACGGAACTTTAATGATGTACGCACATGTGAAATATTATTCCCAATATTCATGAGCTCAATGTAAAGTTGCAATAGATTTGAATGAATGTTAATTGTTATTGTTGAAAAGAAAAAGGCTGATAATTTATAGTAGTTGTCAGCAATCCAATAATTTTAACTCACAGAACTTCCAGGAAAGGTAATTCTGTATAGAATTGCACATCTTCATGCAGGTAATGTAAGGTGAGAGATGTTGCATGTCAGAAACACATGATTGGATTTAAAAGTGTAGTTAATATAATAATAATAATAATTTAACACTGAGAGAATTTATGAGCGTAGCAGGGCAATTAAAGAAATAATAATATTGATAATAGCAGAGGAAGTTATCTTCCCTTTATTACATCCATAAGATTTGTTGTTGTAAATAGAATGAATATTGATTAATAATTAAAATAAGTGGGGTTATCTCAAATAGCAGGCCCAGTGTGGGGCTCAAAAAAAGTTATTAATTATTAAAATAAGAAATATCTCAGTACTTGTTTATTCCTTTTCAGTAAAATATGTAAATGAAAATAAAAAGTCCAAAGCCAAAAGGAACGCAGAGAACGTTATTGACCCTCCTCTCGTTTTCGATGCGCACCAGAGTGAGTAAAATGCGATAATGTCCGAAACTAAATTATTGACGTTTGCTGAATAAGGAGCAAGAAGTATGTTGCAAGTAGTAGGCTGTTCACCCCCATGCGAATTCCTTGTTATTTTTTTTGGGGGAGGGGTCGTAGAAGGAGCCAAATCGCCCCGAGGGCGCCACATCTGCACTTCCCAATCCATGCGCCGCGCCTGGAGTATATAATCACTAATATGCTCTATTTCTTTAATGAATTTGGTCCATTTACGTTTAATAAGGAAAGAAACTCCACTTCTGCTACACACTCCAAAGTGAAGATTATTCATTCAAAAACGTCGGCCCCTATCCCTTTTTTCTTCGTTTCCGTATGAATGATTATGTCAGGTTCATTTTTTTTTTTTTAATTTCTGAGATGACATCCCTCTGTTTTGTTCCCAGGCCTTGTATATTCCATGTACCAATTGTGATATACGAAATGGCGGTTCAAACATTCTACGGTAAACGCCGAGCCGCTGTACATGGCGCATTATGTGTTGCCAAGGGTTGTTGATTTCGAGTAGACTAAGATATAGAATTATATAGTTTTTCAATAGTAAATGAGATTGTATCGTTTCAAATGAAGAATCGTTTCAGAATGTTGTTTTTTCGTTTTCGTAGCCTTTGTGGTACTTTGGTTTTGGACCGTTTTTTGTGGGGGAGGGGTTGTGGACGTAGCCCAATCGCCCCGAGGCGCCGTCCTGCACCTCCGGTCAGGCGCCTCGTGGCGTAATTTATTAATGTTTTAATTGGATCCGCCGCGCCGAACGCCGTTTAGATGATGGCGTGGATAGGGCAAGTGGTTCGCGGCGTGGGGGCGGCGCGGGGGGAGAGGGAATGGAGCAGGGAACACTGTGAGGAGCTGTCGTCGCTGATTCGTCGTGACGCTCCTCTGCCATCGTGATTCGTCTTTGAATTGTGATTTGTGGCGGTGAGGGGGGACGTTCCGACATGAACCAGAAAACGGTTACAAACACGGAAGCGAGGCCAGGAATGCTATGAAGGAATGTATCGGTGATCTTTTAGACGTCGAAGACAATTAACTAGTACCCGAAAGTCTGTTCCATTCTGAAGCACCACTAGCTTTATTTTCGACGCAACAACTTTTCACCCAATCAGAGAAAATTATCAAGTTATCATCTTCTTAAAATCCAAATTATCATTCGTCCATTCTTAAGCTAATTTCAATACCACGCAAGACCTTGCTTTCTCATTCTTTTTCTTCTAATTAAACGTATGATTTATTATACAAGTGACAAAAATCGATTTTGTTACAAAAATGTCCTGCAACTTACTTGTATGCAGTACTGCTCTGCGCACTGGACGAATGTCACCCTGTGTGTTCGTTCTGTTCCATCTTCGCCCGCGTCGTTTATCGGCATTATAAGAAGCAATAAAAAAAAGAGCCGGAGGCCCAGGAACAAAAACCAGTACCTGTAGGTCAGAAGTACCTGTCCCTGTCTATGTTGAGGCATTTGTCCCAATGCGACCCAAGGCGATAGATGTCTGTTCGCAAAATTCCCGGGACAGCGTTGTGAATCAGTTCCGCAAGTACCGCTTGACGACGTCGTCCGAAGTGAATCGATTACATCTCGGAACCGTTCTTAGGATGCCGAAAATGGCGTAGTTGCAAGAAAAGAACTCTGGATTGGACGAAGGGTGACCGAGAACCTCCCACGGAAATTTCTGCAATAGCGCTGTTTGTTAAATAATGTAGTGAATTTCTGCAATAGCGCTGTGAGTGGTGAATAGTGCTGTGAATTTCTGCAATAACGCTGTGAGTAGTGAATAGTGCTGTGAATTTTTGCAATAACGCAGTGAGTAGTGAAATGTGCTGTCAATTTCTGCAATAGCGCTGTGAGTAGTGATTAGTGCTGTGAATTTCTGCAATAATGCTGTGAGTGGTGAATAGTAAAGTGAATTTGAGCAATAGTGTTGTGAGTGGTGAATAATTCTCTGAATTTCTGCAATATACGTTGTGAGTAGTTATTAGTGATGTGAATTTCTGCAATAGCGCTGTGAGTAGTGAATAGTGCTGTGAATTTCTGCAATAACGCTGTGAGTGGTGAATAGTGAAGTGAATTTCTGCAAATGTGTCGTGGAGCAGCGTGAGCTTGCCTCGTTGTTTCTTCCAGAAATTCAAGTGGAAATTCTCGGTCATTCTCCACACAGTTCAGACCTCTGTCTCTTTGCGATTGTGTCATTTTTGGTCCCCTAATAGAGGGCTCTGAGGAGAAAAAGGATTTTCTCGGACGACGTCAGGTAGTACTTTGCGGATCTGGTTTACATAGCACACCCGGTAATTTAGGAGACAGACATTCACCACTTGTGATACTGTAGGCCTCCGGTTCTGGGTGAATGCTTCTTATATAATTTTCTTTACTTTCTCGATTCTAATTTGTAAGAAGAGAAAGTATTGTAACTGTGCTTCGGAGAACGACGAATTTGACAGAAAAACTCTTATTGCGTGTCCAATTAACGAAAAAGTGAATAAATCGTGACCCTGTACATAGTAAATTCCTTCCTCTACCACATTCTGTAGTAGAATCCATGTTTTGTGGGTATTGATCCCTAAAATTCGATTGACGGCAAATATTTCTGCTTGTCTGTTCGTTCGTCTATCTGTCTGTCCGTCGCTCCTTCCGTCCGTCCGTCCGTCTCACCGTCCGTCTGTGGTCAAAGTTAACGCCAAAACCATTCAGCACCTTTTCTTCAAAGTGGTATTCCTTGAGACTCTAAAGGAACTCGAGTACCTCTGAATTTGAAACGGGTTTTTTGATATTTTGAGTACTTTATATGAAGTATTTATATGAACATTTTCAGAATATTCTCAAAAATGGCACCATTTTTTATTAAAGTTCGTTTCGGATTGCATAAAGGACACTGAAGAGAATAGTGCATGTCTGATATTCGTTGAAAATTCCCAATTTTTAAAAATTGCAAAATTCCAATTTTTTCGACGTTTTCTTATTATTAAATCAATGAGGACGGATATTTTTTCCTTCTTAAAATCAACTTTCTTCTGGACATCTTGAAAAAAGTTCATTTACAGTTTTCGCTAGAATGAATAGTTTTTGCGTAATTGTGCGTGAAATTTAAACACGTTTAATTTTTTAAACTATTTTTTTCTTCAAAAAACTGCTCTAAATTTTTTCTTCAATTTTTTCCTCGTATCTTTCAAAAGACGGTAAAAATGTTGTGATAGTCTCATTTGCACCGAACTATCTGCACTTTCTAAAAACTACAAAACTTAAGCATTTCAAAAGTAGGACAGATTCAAGAGAGAGATTTTTGCCTTAAACAAAATGTGTTATAAAAACTCAGATTATGAAGACGTATGTTTATGTGTAAGGTTTTGAAGAATACGAGTAATTTTCGGTAATTTGTGCTTGAAAAAATTTACACAGAGTAGCTTTTGTAGGTCTCTTAATGTCTATTTTTTCTCCAATAGGATGAGAACAGAAATGAATTTTTATTATTGAATATAGATTGTCACGTATTAGAAATATTTGGTCACACCGGATCCGATTCTGGGAATACCTGCTATCCAGACTAATGCCCTATATTTATTAAATTTTCCATTGAATAAATTGTCTAGCACCCGGGAAATAAATATTCAACACTCATAACACTCCTTACTAACCCCAAGATAACAAGTGCACAAAAATTGAAGAGATTCTCAGTTGCTAAGGAAGATGATTTGTCGGTCCTATTCACAAGCAGTAGAAGCAGGAGCTACAGCAACACACAAGAAAATTTACTATGGTTCTAATTTACACGCATACACGCACACGTACAACAAAAATAATTGTGCAAGTAAGCTCTGCGATCGCAGCATTTAATTACACGTTCAGCGAGCACGCGATCTCACCTAACATCAAAAGGTTCTTCCAAGAGAATCCATCTTTCCACTAACGTCACAAACGCTCACGTCAAATGCACATTTCGAATGCTACACCCTAATATCAAATGAAATAAATTTGCCAAACAACCTAAACAATGCATTCAAAACCGCGAAACATTAAACTTTGTGTTTCTTTGAAGCCCCCAAATTAATAAAATTAAAATGCATGTATCCAGCAATATTCAGTCCAAGACATAAAACTGGTATTCCTCTCTTAGTACATCGAGGTCGGTCCACATGGCTGTGCGATTTAAGCCTCAGGCCGTTTCTGTGTAGAGTAATCCCTCGACATCCGCGGAATTCGCTATTCGCGAGTTCCGAAACATTCGCGATTAGAGAAATGCTACCGGTTTTAACATTCGCGACTTCTACATTCACGAGTGCGTCTTTCAGTCGAACATTTTCTTTAAGCGAGCACATTTCATTTCCTTTATCAAGCGTCATTTGGGAACGAACTGGAAAACTTGACCGACACCGGAACTCAAATAATGATGAACTAACGGAAACGAAACTAAATCCTGGAAAGAAATAGAAGCAGCAACTTTTCCATATTTGGATATTAGAATGAGTAGAGTGATGAAACAAAAAAATAACCAATCCTATATCCAATCACTTTCAACTTTGAAAAAAGTTTCAAATATTGTTTTATTTCTTCTCTTTGGAATATTAATTGTCAATGCTGTTTCTACTTGTGCCTACACAGTTCTACAGCAATTGTTTATCATTTCTTCTTTCTTTTTTAAACAGTTTTTCGATATCCAGGAACCTAACCCATGTTTTTTTCATTAAAAGATTGACTCAAAATTCGCGGATTTGACATTTCGCGATGCTTTTTCAGGAACCTAACCCTCGCGAATGCTGAGGGATTACTGTATAGCTGCGGTACTGAAAACGCGCTGAGAACGATTGAGTGCTTGCAACGTTGACGTATGGACACGCGTGGTCACTGGATGACTTGTGCTCCAAAAGCGTGACGTCACACGCCTGTGCACTGCCTGCTTGCCTAGTTGCCAGAGTGAGCGCGGAACGGATGCTCAAAGGAATTTATACATCGATATTGCTGCAGTGTCTCGAATATTAAATAATGTTAAATGTGAAATACACTGTATACACAAATATTTCCAGTGTTTTACGGATTAATTTGGCGATTGTGCATCCGTTGCAACCTATGCTACGCAACCGCCAGTGTACTTCATTAGGTTGGACGCTAGCCAGCTGCAGAAATTGAACTGTTTCGTCTACGTGCTACTGGTAATATTAACGTTAATTCGTGAGGTTTATAGCTCAAAAAGTAGTATGTAATATGTTTGTTTAATATCTGATGTGGAGCCTTTTAGTAGTGCGACAGCCCCGTGAACGGGCTCAACCCTACCGGTGACAGTCCGTGTCTCGCGGCCTTGGGTGGGTTAACATCTCTACGCCGTATTCCGGTCTTTTCAACTTGCTACGGAGCATACTCACAAAGTTGACACGCTACATTACTAGCACTGGCATCTACCTTGAATTAGCACTAAACTATATTATTTAGTATTATTATTCCACTACTACCCAAAGGAATAAGTGTCACTGGCCAGTGCTACACAAAATAGTTATTTCATATAATGTTACATTATACTAAAACATAACATTGATTTTCTTAATTTTCGTTAGCACTTTAGGTAATAACTAAACGAAAGGGACATTTTGCAGACCGTAGGTGCGATGATCCTCCTAAATCTTTAACCCTTCATCAGAATTTATACTATATATGGTTTTGTTGGAATTACACCATGTATGGTATATATGGCTTTTCTTATAGAAATATTATGTATTTTCTTTTTTTGTTATTTCTATCACATGAAGATAGATATAATTAACCTTATTGTAGGTTAATTTAACTTACAAAAGAAGAACATTTTGTAGTAAGTTCGGCCTCTCATGTGGTCGCTATTCTGCAATAATTGGTAAACACAAAAATGCTTTGTTTTCATTAAATAATGACAATTCCTGTAAATATTGTGTATTAATTACGAGTACATTTCCTTTCGGTTAAACACTTGCTGCACTTGCGATTAGAGTACTGTGATACACATATTTTTCTGACTGTAGCCCCTGACCGAAGGGATAAAAGGCAAAGATGGACTTCGACTGACGATGACTAACTTACCGGAAGATTTCTCCACATTCGACGCCAGTCAGTGGTCGGTGGAACGCTGTTACGAAAAAACAACAGAAAAAAAGGCTTTCTGTTTGTATCTTCTTCTATTCCAGTTCATAAAATATTCGATTGTGTTGAAGTAAATATTGTTTTTATATTTCAACTTAAAAGAAATAAATGCAATTTAATTGTGCCGTCCCTTTTAGAAAGAGAAGCAAATGGCAAAGAACAATCATAAGATATATTTTTTGCTTCTGGAAAATGTTACTATAAAATTAGTATGCATGGCTTACACACCAACAAATCATGATCAGATATCGGTACTAAAAATTATCAGGATCAATCGGATCAATATCAGTACTACAAATTGGACTGTAGTACCCTGAGGATATCAAAAAGACGTTATTCCCTCTTTGATAATCGAGTTCCGATAAGTGTCAAAACGTAACTGCATTAGGCCCCAGGAGTTTCTAGAATGGAGGGATTCAGTGGAAAAACGAGCGTATCTTCGCTCTGTTTATATGCGAATTGCATCTAAAACTGGTAGATGTGCTCTTAAACGTTTTGTAGCATTTTTTATTAATCGAATTTTAATATTGTACGTTTTGAAGGAAATATTCCGTACTTGGAAAGTTCATGTTCAGATTTACAAACGCTTTTTTGTATGGCACAAGACGTTCGGGAGGTATGAATTCAATTTTTCATCTAAACCTTTTTTTAGGAAACAATTTCAGTAATTTTTGATAAAAATTGTAAAAGTAATGATAATTTTAATTTGATTTTTTTTGCGATGTTTGAAGGTCCGTTTGTTTGCTTTCTTTCTTTTTTTTTATAATGTAATTGTTAAATTATATTATTAGTAGCTGGTACCCGGCACGTTGCAGCCGCAGAAGAAATAATTGTGGAAATATTCCTCTTCTCCGTTCCATTGTCACCTTCTCTCATTTCCCCCTCCCTCTTTCTTTCCCCACTCTCTTTCCCCCTTTCTTTCCTCCTCTATTTTTTCTTCCTCTCTTTTCTCCCTGTCTTTTTCCCACTCTCTGTCTCTTTTTTTCCTCTCTTTTCCCTGTCTCTTTTCCCCCTCAGTCTATCATTTTCCCTCTCTCTCTATTTTCCCTCTATTTTTCTCTCTTTTTTCCCTCTTCTCTCATCAACTTGAGCTGCCCGCTCCTCCTGTCCTCCCTTGACCTTCGCAACGCGTCACACGACAACGACCAGCAACAATGAAGTTCAGGTGGATTGGGAATTGCATTAACTGAAGCGCCATCTTGTGCTGCAGCGCTATCTAGTGGATTTACAATAATTGTACTAGGCCTATGCTCTTCCTGCAAGTGCAAGCAATAAGGTTGACAAAGTTTTATCGTATAATGACTATTTCAATTCTTCTATTAATCATTCCTTAACTGGAACCTTTATTAAATTTATTTTGCCCTGCTAGTCCAGTCGGTCGACGTGCCCTCCATACGAATGAGCAAAGATATTGGAAATTGTAGCTTCGACTCTACTACATTGGACTGCCGCAAATAATTAGCTTCGTTCACATACAATTCGTATTTATTGTTTCCTTTAAATTACCTAATCTCCTGGTCTCCACTCCTGTAAAACCTATTTAAAAAAATGAGTTGACATTCTTACGTTCACTTCCGTTCTGTTGTCGTCACTCCAATTCAAGATGCCTCCTCTCGTCGACGAACGTCTGCCTCCTGAACGTCGCCCCTTGAGCTTTTTCAGCTTCTTTGGGTTACCAGCAATACTCCCTTTATTCCTTACTCCGAATACACCGTCTAAAAGTACCATTTGCTTTCCGTGCTGCCGACCTTCAAAATTTCCATTCAACTCTCCTCGGCCCCCTCCATATGATATCACATTCCAAAAACGATAGCCACCACCATCTCACATCTTAACAAACTACAAATTTATATACTTATATCATCTAGCGGTTGTCGGTATATCACAATCGCAATCGGATGACCGATACAGCAGTGCATTGAGCACGAACCAACAAACAAATATTGATTTTTATATATTATATTTAATGGTATTACGTCGTTTAGGTCAGTAGTTTGCATCAGTAAACGACTTTGCAGAGAACATTTCGTACGACGAATTCTACCACGAATGAATTTTTACTTTCCCGTATACGTACGTATACACGGAGTGATATACGTAGTATAGGGAAAGTTATGTAATACTGCGCGAAAAAATGGCCAATTTTCGGCGGAAAAAAATTAATTGCCGGGCCGTGAAAACGAATAAGTGGATAAAACCAATTGCTAAATTAAGAAAAAAAAATCCCCTAACACGTGGTGTAGCCAGAAACCCTGTTTTCTAGGTCCTTGATACCGAAAACCCAATTGAAAGGAAAACGTCCGTCCGTCCGTCCGTTCCGTCCGTCCGTCCGTCTGTCCGTCTGTGAACACTGCTAGCACCTAAATCATACGTACTATTTCTTCCAAAATGGATATTCCCCGGTCGATCTGATTCTAGTCGAAGCTTTGAGATTTGAAAAAGATTCTTCAAAATTTGGGGGTACTTTATATGAGCCCCCCGGGGAATTTTCAACATTTTCTCAAAAACGGCTCCAATTTTTTTCTTTAAATTTCTTGTATGAATAGAGTAAAATTACACTTTTTAACATGGCATAGGTTCCGTCTGAATTTTCGAAAATTGTGAAAGTTTGAATTTTTTTTCGGCGTCTTTCTCCAACTACAAAATTGAAGATAGAGATTTTTTCTTCAAATAAAATTTGTTCTGCATATTGAGTTCGTTAATAAAGGTCATGTAAATGTTTTTCAAAATTTTTGTAGTTTTCGTGCAATATTGCGTGCAATATGTGCAATTTTAAAAAATTACAAAAGCTAGATTTTCTCAAAAACGGCTCCAAATTTTTTCTTTAAACTTTTGGTAGGGAGAGTGGTAAATGTACTCTATCAAAAACATAAAAGCCATTTTGGTCTATCGGTTGGTTTTTTCAAAAATTACAAAAATTTAAATCTTTTTACTTGTCTCTCACGTCGTTAGTATTTACACTATCGGCGATTTTTTCACATTATTATATTTACGAGTATATATTCTTTAAATAATGTCAAGTAAAGTTTCTCGTAAACACTACCGTTTTCTGAGAAAAGTAGCTCATATTTCGGCATTTTCAGAAATGCTCAAACGCCATTTTCTCATATATGTCTGCAAATTTTTTTTTTGAAAATTTTGTAACAGATAGTGATAATTACACTCTTTATAATGACGTAGACTTTATTTTGAGTTATTTTTTGTTTTTTTCAAAAATTATATAAATGTAAATTTTTTGAAAGATCTCTAACATCTTTAATATGCACATTATCCCAA